>OX393580.1:5049922-5269821 GCA_947652605.1 Elmis aenea
AAGGAACACATGTATTAACTAAAGCACGGCATTTTTAGGAAATTATTAAAAATTAAAACCAGCTCATTGAAAGACATATGCAAAACAAGGTCCGTCACCTTGGCAGCACCACTTTCTCCAATCATAATAAAACTTATGCCATAATTTTGTGCTAATTTTGTGCTATTTTGTGCCGTAAAAATAAAATTTTGTGCCAACTCCAGAAAAAAGTTATAAACAATTTTCACTCGAGGTTGCTAAGGTGACGCGTAAGCACCACCTTGTCTGAATTAAAATTTGTTTATGCCATAATTTTGTGCTAATTTTGTGCTATTTTGTGCCGTAAAAATAAAATTTTGTGCCAACTCCATAACGAAGTTATAAACAATTTTCACCCGGTGCTGCTAAGGTGACGCGTAAGCACCACCTTGTCTGAATTAAAATTTGTTTATGCCATATTTTTGTGCTAATTTTGTGCTATTTTGTGCCGTAAAAATAAAATTTTGTGCCAACTCCATAACGAAGTTATAAACAATTTTTACCCGGTGCTGCTAAGGTGACGCGTAAGCACCACCTTGTCTGAATTAAAATTTGTTTATGCCATAATTTTGTGCTAATTTTGTGCTATTTTGTGCCGTAAATATAAAATGTTGTGCCAACTCCATTACGAAGTTATAAACAATTTTCACCCGGTGCTGCCAAGGTGACACGTAAGCACCATCTTAGGTATCTAAATTAAATTAATTGTTATAATGTTGTACCTACTCTTTATTGTTAACTCCAGAACGAAGTTATAAACAATTGTTTAATTGCAGAACAAAAATTATGATATTTTATTGTTATTGTCAGTAAGTTTTAAATTGTTTAATAATTTTATAAATATTTAATAACGTTCTACAGTGCAAAACTATACGAGTCAACTATACAAGACAATAATCTGTGACATACCCCACTGGTAATATACGAGTAATTAGATGCTTATTACCTTAGATCTAGTTTTTTATCTACGGTAAGCGGCTTATTTGATGTTTGGGCTCGTGATCGTCAAATCTTTGTGGAGGACTACTTCACGTCGTTTTGCGTAAAACTCTAGGTTTAGATCAGCTGTTAAGGGTGTAGAAAGTAAATAAAACAACACGCGTTATGTATAAAATGGTATTTATTGTGAATTCTTGTTACCATTAATGTTTCATTTATACTTTACTTCCTTTGTCAATCAAAAATGCAAATACGTTTCAGAAGCAAGGTTATAGTAACTTATCAATATTTTTTGATAGATTTATGGCAAAAGCTTAAAGTAAACGTTTGGGAATAATACGTTAAGCACGCATTTACAACACATACTCTATATCTTGTGATTAACACAATAAATGATTATTATTTAACTGTGCAGTGTGCAGATGTTACAAATCAACAAATTATATTTGCTAAAAAAAGTGTAATTCTTAAACGAAAAATACTGCAGTAAAAAATACTCTATTACATTGTCCACTAGACAAATATTAATTTAAGTCAAATAACAACACCCGTATAGTTTTCTAAGTAAGATTAAATTATCTACAACAATATGTAACAAATACAGGCTTTTTTATTTAAACACTTTATTTATGGTTAAAATGTTGCTTAATGGACTAAACAAAACAAACGCCACAACGATAGATTGATGGAAAAAACTAAAAGTAAACGATTTTCTCCCGTTGCTTTCAAGATCAAGCGTAAGCCCCATCTTTTCTAAATTAAATTAGTTGTTATAATGTTGTACTCTTTTTTAACTCCAGAACGATGTTATAAACAATTGTTTAATTGTAGGACAAAAATTATGATATTTTTAGTTAATATTTTATTGTCATTGCAAGTAAGTTATAAATTCTTTAATAATTTTATAAATATTAAATAACATTTTACAATGCAAAACTATACGAGACAACTATACAAGACAATTTTTAATACAATAAACATGTGTAAAAAAGCAAATAATCAACAAATAATGGTTTTAAATAAATGACCGTATAGTTTTCTAAGTAGGATTAAATTATCTACAACAATATGTAACAAATACAGGGATTTTTATTTAAAAACTTCATTTATGTTTAAGATGTTGCTTAATGGACTAAAAAAACTTAACGCCAAAACGATTGATTTTTGATATGATGAACATCATACATTTTTGATAAACCATTTCTTTTAGAATCAAAAATTAAAGTTCATGCAGCGTATTGTATTTAAAGTAAAAAGTTATGGAACTCAAACTCTCCGACAAATGTTGTTGCTAAATATTCATTTTAATTTTTTAAACCAGATATAAAGGAAATACACAATAGGTGGACATCCTGTAAAATTTGAGATTATACTTTTATATTAGGTATACAGGGTGCACCACGACCCTGAGATTTTTCGATAGCTCCTTTATTAATGAAAATATCAAAAAATGTTTAATACAAATATTGTGCGAACCTATTTTCTACATAACCTAAAATTATTTTCAAATATACAGGGTGTTTCGTTTGACCGGCACATATAAAAATTTAATTTTTTTAAATAGAACACCCTGTACATTTTTACATTTTTGGATTCCTCTTTAAATTTACTTTAAAAAATGTAAAAGGGTATATGGGTCTTAAGTCAACCGTTTTCGTGAAATTTACATTTTTTGAAATTTTTGAGCAATACAGCACTTTCAATTTTTTTTTACATTAAAGTTATTTAAAAAAGTGTTAAAATTTCGTTTAAAATTTAAATTGACAATAGATTAATTAACACTTTGCGCTAGCTACATTTTAAAAATATTATACAGGGTGTTTTTTACGCTTGGTCAAACTTCTGAAACTTTAAACATCGATAAGTAATTTTTCTTAAATGCAACACCCTGTATATTTTTACATTTTCTTGTAGAGAATTTAATTGTGTTTCGAAATTATTCAGCAAGTCCTATACCTAAAGTTAATATTTTTCGAGCTATCTCGATTTTTATTAGTATTACTAAGGCAATTAAAATATTTTAAAGTGGGCCATGGACGTAAGTCGTAATTTTTCAAAGAATTTTTAAACAAAAGAATAAAAAGAGGTGCAACTTTAATTTTAGGCTAATAATGTAACCCATTTTACCGAAATTTATCGTATAAATTGTTAAAGATTGTCCTTGTTCTACGCCCAGCCGTAGACCTTGTCTGAAAGACTCTAGCTCCCTTTATAACATTTCGGGGGTTATACCATCAAAAGCATCACGAATCCTGTTCTGCACATCTTCAGCAGTTGTTGGGGGGTCTTGATACACTTGTTTTATGGGTCCCCACAAAAATAAATCTATAGGGGTAAGATCAGGTGACTAGGTGGCCAGGAGATTGGTCTACCTCGCCCTATCCATCTATTAGGATATTTTGTGTTCGGCAACTGCATTACTTGCTGTGTTGCTTTTAATGGTATAACCCCCGAAATGTTATCAAGAGTGCTAGAGTCTTTGAGACAACATCTACGGCTGTGCGTAGAACATGAACAAGGATATAATTTTAAACAATTTATATGATAAATTTCGGGGAAAAGGGGTACATTATTGGACTAAAATTAAAGTTGCAGCTCTTTTTATTCTTTTGTTTAAAAATTCTTTGAAAAATTACGACACGTCCATGGACCACTTTAAAATATTTTAATTGCCTTAGTAATACTAATAAAAATCGAGATAGCCCGAAAAATATTAACTTTAGGTATAGGACATGCTTAATAATTTCGAAACACAATTAAATTCTCTACAAGAAAATGTAAAAATATACAGGGTGTTGCATTTAAGAAAAATTACTTATCGATGTTTAAAGTTTCACAAGTTTGACCAAGCGTAAAAAACACCCTGTATAATCTTTTTAAAATGTAGCTAGCGCAATTTGTTAATTAATCTATTGTCAATTTAAATTTTAAACGAAATTTTACCGCTATTTTAAACAACTTTAATGTTAAAAAAAATTGAAAGTGCTGTATTGCTCAAAAATTTCAAAAAATGTAAATTTTACGAAAACGGTTGACTTAAGACCCATATAACTTTTTACATTTTTTAAAGTAAATTTTAAGAAGAATCCAAAAATGTAAAAATGTACAGGGTGTTCTATTTAAAAAAATTAAATTTTTATATGTGCCGGTCAAACGAAACACCCTGTATATTTGAAAATAATTTTAGGTTATGTAGAAAATAAGTTCGCACAATATTTGTATTAAACATTTTTTGATATTTTCATTAATAAAGGAGCTATCGAAGAATCTCAGGGTCGTGGTGCACCCTGTATAATATGATAGGTACTGATGTGAGCCTTTCTGGGAGAGTTTGTATACAGGGTGTCACAGTTATCGTGAACAGCATGGAGATTTCGTACACGGTATGAGATACAGAGTTAGTTAAATGGGCCAAAATGATTTGTGAATAAAGAGCAACTATTTTGTGAAAATAATCTTAAAAAAGAAAGTGTTTGTACTATTCATAAAAAAGCATGTTATAATTTAGATACAATAGTAATGGAAATTAAAAAATCATAAATTATTATGCAATGTAACAAATATCTTAAATTATTTTTGTGTATTTAATTAAGTACATATGGTTATGGTTATGGTTATGTGATGTTTTGTTTTGTTGTTCAATGGTTATTTGATTAAACTTAATAAATACAATATTATTGTAATAACTTACGTAGTTTTAGAGAATTGCCTTTTTAATGGTGTCACAGCCAACTACAACTCGTATTTAAAATAAAAAGTTCATGTTAAAATAATAAAAACAAATGAAGATAGGTAAAAACTAATAACAAATTTCAAATCTACGCTAAAAAGTGTCCTTATAATATTAAAAAATATTTTGAGTATGATTTCAAATAAGCATTTTATTTCCGCAGAATAGTTGTTCTTCAATCACAGATAGTTTTGTTTTGGCCCAGTTAACCAACTCTGTATCTCAATACTCTGTTAATTAATTAAAGAAATTTTGGATTACTTTGAATAATACCTGTATATTTGTTATAGTAGATTAGAAATGATAGATTTTGCAAGTTTAGGGTGGGAGAAAATAGCGGAACAAACACGTGACCTTTCTTTTTCCTTTTTTCCAAAACTTTGGGCGAGTTATCGCTGTCAGAGCTACTCCAGATATTAGTCCTCCTGGTGAATCTGTTTGGAAGCTCCTTGGCGAGTATTTGCTTTGAGGGTGTTCCGGCGGCTTACCTCCTATTCTGACCTAGTGCATTCGCTTTTTGAGCGAGTTATCGCTAGCAGAAGGCGAAGGCACACTAGGTTGGTCCTTCCCGGTTCTGTCATAGAAGTCTAACCTGGGCGAGAGATCGCTGTCAGGTATGATCCGTAGGATCATCATTTCCACCATCTTACACACAAACATCGATACACTCAACCTCAACCATGCTACGTCGCATTTTCAACAATATCTGAATGATAATCTGTTCAAAGTATGAAATATATAAATGGTACCTAACAAGAATTCACAATAAATACCATTTTATACATAACGCGTGTTGTTTTATTTACTTTCTACACCCTTAACAGCTGATCTAAACCTAGAGTTCTACGCAAAACGACGTGAAGTAGTCCTTCACAAAGATTTGACGATCACGAGCCCAAACATCAAATAAGGCGCTTACCGTAGATAAAAAAACTAGATCTAAGGTAATAAGCATCTAATTACTCGTATATTACCAGTGGGGTATGTCACAGATTATTGTCTTGTATAGTTGACTCGTATAGTTTTACATTGTAGAATGTTATTAAATATTTATACAATTATTAAACAATTTAAAACTTACTGACAATAACAATAAAATATCATAATTTTTGTTCTGCAATTAAACAATTGTTTATAACTTCGTTCTGGAGTTAACAATAAAGAGTAGGTACAACATTATAACAATTAATTTAATTTAGATACCTAAGATTGTGCTTACGCGTCACCTTGGCAGCACCGGGTGAAAATTGTTTATAACTTCGTTATGGAATTGGCACAAAATTTTATTTTTACAGCACAAAATAGCACAAAATTAGCACAAAATTATGGCATAAACAAATTTTAATTCAGACAAGGTGGTGCTTACGCGTCACCTTAGCAGCACCAGGTGAAAATTGTTTATAACTTCGTTATGGAGTTGGCACAAAATTTTATTTTTACGGCACAAAATAGCACAAAATGAGCACAAAATTATGGCATAAACAAATTTTAATTCAGACAAAGTGGTGCTTACGCGTCACCTTAGCAGCACCGGGTGAAAATTGTTTATAACTTCGTTATGGAGTTGGCACAAAATTTTATTTTTACGGCACAAAATAGCACAAAATTAGCACAAAATTATGGCATAAACAAATTTTAATTCAGACAAGGTGGTGCTTACGCGTCACCTTAGCAACCTCGAGTGAAAATTGTTTATAACTTTTTTCTGAAGTTGGCACAAAATTTTATTTTTACGGCACAAAATAGCACAAAATTAGCACAAAATTATGGCATAAGTTTTATTATGATTGAAGAAAGTGGTGCTGCTAAGGTGACGGACCTCAAAATCGAATTGACTTGGCAAAAAGTTGATGAGACCGTTATACAGGTTGTCCCAATAACATTCCTAGATGGGGATCTCGCTTATTATAAGAGACGCTGGTTTGCTTAAATTAGATGACATATTCTTGAATATGGAAGGAGTTACAATCTATTTTTTAAAGTACAAAAGTTCTTGTACTTCAAAAGTTATAGCAAAAAATATGAATATTTCCTAACTATGAATATTTTGTTAAAGATCGCCAACCGTCAATATTAAAAAAAAACAACATAAACAGTGGTGAGCTGTAGGGGGCTCGCGGGGGCTCGCGCGAGCCCTTTGTTAAATTATTCCTTAATTTGCGAGCCCCTTGTTCTTCTTGTTAACCATTTTCTCAAGGAAAAAATATATCTTAAAATCATTGTCATTACATACATTTGTAAAGCGACGAAGTCATGCCTATCAAGCAATGACGATTAAATTTAGAATAACCCGTCGCACAATAGAATTTTTTGAATTATGTACAATCACTTGATTATTCACGTTTGAATTTAAAATGCCATTTTTTTCCAACATAATATAATTAACATTTTTTTTTGTTTTTATTAAACTACTAGCGTAGTGACCCGGCTTCGCTCGGTGATTTTTTTTATCAATCACAGACTACTCGCGCTTCGCTCTCGCGCCCGGTGGACGTTTTTGACCTTTTGAGAATTTTTGATCTTTTGGGAATTTTTGTATCTATTGAGAATTTTTGTATCTATAGAGAATTTTGAAACTTTTGTGATATTTGGATCTTTTGGGAATTTTGGTTCTTTTGGGAATTTTGGTTCTTTTGGGAATTTTTGGAACTTCTGGGAATTCTCATATAGCCTATGTTCTTTCCATGGTCCTATAGATTGTCTGTGCCAAATTTGGTCAGGATCGGATGAGTGGTATAGGAATGCATAAAGGACAAACATACATACATACATTCATTTTTATATACATATATAGATGAGCGAGCCCTTTGTTAAAAATTTCATAGCTCACCACTGAACATAAATACCTAATTCAAAAACTACTGATTTTATGTACATTAAACCTTTTACATTTCTTGAAGAGAATTCAATTTGGAATCTAAAAAATAAAATATAGAGTGTGTTTTGTTTACAATAAAAAAGCTACACATAGGTGCGCGGAAACCAAACACTCTGTATAGCTAAAAATAATTTTAGATTATGTATCCTACGATCTCCAACAAGTTATGTCCTAAAACTTCTTTTAAATTTTAAATAACAAAGGAGCTATGAAAGAAATACGCACTAGGGGGACACCCTGTGTTATATACCATTTAAGTAAACTATTTTTAAAACAGAACTACTTTAAGAGCTGTTCATGGTAAAACATCGTTCTGTTTTTTAGCAATTTAGGGAACTCTATTGTTTGAATGTTTCTTCAGCAAAATTACCAGTTGGTTTATTTCTGTTTTCTTTCTAGAATCCAATTTATATTTATAACAGTGCTCTGTGTAACAATGCCACTGAATATTTTGTTTGTTAAAACTGGAGCGCGTCGTAATAGAAATTGTCTAAAGCAGTTGTGGATTTTAGGACTTGGGACTCTGATTAGCGTCGCTAGCGGCATCATTGGAGAAATAGGAAAGTGGGATACTAATATTATAGACTATAGACTATTAATTCATTATAGTAGGTTCTAGAAAGACATTTCAATCGAAGACCATCGTCACTATGCTCTAGTTAATTTGCATGGCAGTATCAATCAAGTATTCCGTCGCAATATCTGCTATTAATTAATTAATTCCTGGAAATTATTCATTCAGCTACGGAACATTTTATAAATCTTTCTAGTTTGCAAGTTAGACGACTGCGACTGTTGCTCGAATAAATTAACAATCTAATAATGAAACGAACAGTTATTCCAATAATTTCGATATTATTCAACTCGATGTCGGCCTTATTAGCACTAATAATTTATGGAGGAAGTTTTGCATACACACGTCCACTTAGTGGCGACCTTCAGAACGAGTATGCATAAGGGATTTATTTATTTATTTAAGTATGAGATCACTCGCGTATATCATAACACGAAAAACAGTTTGGACGTTCTCTGCATTTGACAACAAACGTGTTGTAATCAGAAGATGGTAGGATTCAACCGTGACAGCTTTTTAAATGGCTCTCACAAACGTTGGCTTTTAAAAAGAAATCCATGTACATACATATACAGGGTGTCCCAAATTCGAGTAAATGCATGGGGATCTCGCTTATCTTAACCCTCCAGTACTAACATGATTTTTGTAACGCGAGTACTAACATCGGTCTGTGGGACCGAATTCATCCAAAGCTTATTTTATAAGTATTATTTAAATTCTAAGTGTGCTTTATATTAAAAAAAACCTTCGAAGCATATTTGAATCTGTACTCTTTGAATTAAATGCTGCAAATACGTTTGTGGCAGCTATGTTTAGTATACGATAAAAAATTACCATAGGCCACCTTCTCGTATTTCTAGCGCAGTTATAGCCTGAGCATAGTTTGTCCACTATATCAACACCAGACTTTGTACATTGTACATCATAATAATTTGTGGTTTTCCCGTATTTTCATCAAGACTATCAAAATCGTAGGGTATTTCTCGTTTGTTCTTTTTTATTATGCCTACCACAGTTCGTTTCTTCTCCAACAAAGTTTTACATAATGGTAATAATAATCCAATTAGTAACATCAATACTAACACGGGTCTGTGAGACCAAAATACCCAAAAAACTGGCAAAAATCGCTAAAAAACGCTTGCCACTGCGAGAGCTGGTCGATAAATAGATATAATGAAGATATCGACGAGCCCAACCCCCTTCTCACACGCGTTTTCTAGTTTCGGGGATAAAATTGGGGGGTCGGTCTGTGAGACCGCATGTTAGCACTGGAGGGTTAAGTTAAGAGCTACAACGTCGGTTAAATTAGGGCAAAGTTGCAAAATTAGATGTTCATCAAATAATTGCAAAGAAAATTTTCATAGCTGTCTTAGTTCAAAAGTTATTCAAGAAAAACTGAAAAAAAATTATTTTCGTTTTTTTGCTCTATTTCTTACATTTTTTAAGATATCGAAAATCTGGAAGCACTTCTTCATGGCAACTTCTTACACTTTATATTTTGAGATAACATAAAATTTCCAACAACGTTTCGTCTCTTCAGAAACATCATCAACTTCATTGTTTTAAGTACGGCAAAAAAATGTAATCTCATAGTCAGATAGCGTTTTGTCTTCTGATTTCAATGATACATGACACTTAATATCTAAAATGATATTTAACCACAAAAATTTGCGAAAAACTCATTTTGTCTAATTTTCGAATCAAATTCGAAAAAACCTAGGAGTGCCAGATATAAAGAAAAAGATGGAGACGATTCAATTAAAATGGCTTGGACATCTACTATGCATGCCAGAAAGTAGATACGCGAAAGTGGGATGGAAAAGGAAGATGGAGGGAAGACCAAGAATAAAATGGGAAAAAGAAGTGAGGCAGAGACTAGAAGAAAAAGGAGTGAGCTGAAAAGATGTGCCACAATTAGCTGACGATAGGCAGGAGTGGAGAAACTAACTACAGAAATAGCAAAGCATACCTTGACACCGAAAGGTACTAGAGGACCTGCTGATTAAGAAGAAGAAGAATGTATTATGTATAAATTATGAAGGCAAGTGATTTTTTAATGTCAAATGTAGGTTATACCAAACAAACTTACAGCACGTTTTAACAAAAACAGATTTATTCGTTTTTACTAGTTAAATAATACGTGTACAAAATACGATAGATATTATGCAACAACTTTTTCTCCAAGTATAAGAACGTTGATATTTTATGAAAACAATCTTTGATCTATGCTTCTTTCAGGAGCCTTTAGCAATGCCACTGGTGTAGGTGTTTTTTTCCGGTATATAATTTTGTTTCACAAAGGGCACGCACCTTCTCGGCATGCTAACAACATTCGGCGAATTATACTAATTAAATATATTATGAAGACGGCCTCTTCGAATACTGTGAAATATAGTGAAATCATTATTCACTATTGTTATGATGTTATTATATAAAGAAGTGTTGACATCTGCGGTTTCCCAAAGGAGTTAAGCAAAACCCACATTGAGCTACGCACGCTCTAAGTTCCACGCCCTTTCAAGTATGTAATTAGGTACACAAACGATCATAAATAAATTGAACTCTAACCAACATATTATTTTTTCATTCCTATATTATACAATTTTTTAACAATACAAAATTATTTTTTATTTAATTTAAAGTAACTTACTTTTTAATTCATGACAGTAGTTTTTAGTTCCCTATTTTAAGTCCATTTACAAATTCAGTGCACTGTTTAATTTTTAAAGGCAAAAACAGTTTTGCACAGATTAGGTGTGACATGTAACATGTAACATATTTTTACAGAACAAAATTATGTACAAATTTGTGTACCATGACGTAAATATACTTAGATTGAAGTTGTTTATCAAAGAAATTAGGTAAGACCAACATTTTTTAAAAATTCCTGTGACTGGGATTTTTAGTTCTTTGTAGCCAATACTACAATGTGCTTTACAACTTTGTATTGTAGACATATTAATACAATCCATATGTGGGTTTTAATCCACGTTATTTATATGTTAGAATATAAAACCTACATAAACTTAAAGCAGGGTTTCACTTCATGATTATTAAACAGAATAAATCATTTCATGTAACATGAAGTTGCATCAATATAAAACTCAGTTTAGAAAAGAAAATTAATTCGTTAAAAATTGATGAGCTATTTCAGCTTGAAATTTTATTAAAAAAAGCTGAAGTATTGTGTTGTATTATAACAGAAATCGACATAGAAATCGACATAGAAAAATAAGATTGTCTGGTGACAAACAATAGTTTTGGGGAATTTTAGAGAATTCAATGTGTGTAAAAGCTGCCATGAATTAGTAATAAAATCAGTTTACATTTTGTAATGTTGGTTGGAAACCTCTATTGCAACCAGAGTGCAAACATCTAGAAGGAACGAACACTGAGAGCGTAGCTATCCAACGAGGGGTTATAAAAGATTGCCTGATGTCTCCCATGTTATTCAATCTTATCCGAAAAAATATTTCAAGAAGCTCTGTACGAGGTCAAGCAAGGAATAAATATTAATGGAGATCTTATGAACAACATAAGATATGCTGACAATACTGTCATATTTGCTCCATGGAAGCATTGCAACAGCTCTTCAATAGCATCATAACAGCAGCCAGCGAACGACATGTGTTTTTTGTTAGCGCCCATTTTGCTTATGTAAACATCAAAATTCTTAAGAATTCGGGCAAGACATATTAACGATATTGTAGTTTATTTCCTTTCAACGTTGTGTTATTGCATGATCTTAATACCAATACTGAGGATAGTTCTAGGGTTGTTTAAGCTAAGTATAACTGTCACTTACGAGATTGTTTGCAAGCAATTACTTAATTTCATGTGATGTCTTGCTACGTAGCAAATTCCATGTTCCTCCCACAGTTTAAATGCATTTTAAAAGATGCACCCAGGCGTGGAATAAATGAAAATTATTGTTAGAAATTTCTAGGCGTGTACATATTCATTCTTGTCACATCCTAGGCATTTACCCAGAGAATTTCCTTTGTATTGAAATCTAGCACACGGTTATGTGATTCGAGACGAAACATGAAATGAATTTTATAATTGCTTATAATATAAAACAATAAACGTACTTTCTTAAAATTAAATATATGTGGAGGTATTTTAGTAACATCCAATTTGATTTAATTTGACAATAGATATATTATGTTCGCAATTGTATTGATTTTAAAAAGAAGCTACACTTTTTGTACTTTTTATGTGTTTCGTTTGTCTACAACATTGGCATAACCCAACAGACATTTTAAAAAGTTTTAACTTTTTCACAATACTAAAGATGGACAAGTAAAAAGTAAGAAGAACTTAAATCTCTAATTTATAGTTGGTATAATACACTTATTCAAACAATGTAGACAAACCTGCAAATTATATTAATGACACAGTTAATTTGTGTACAAAAAAGTTATAGGAACAACTTAATAAAAAAAACAAGTAACTGTAGCAAAAAGTATCCTATTACAATACTTACTGTTAAACATCACCAAAAATTTGATTCACTTGTTAAAAAATATGTAACCTAATATAAAAAAAGCTGTTCATAATTTAATCGTTGCAAAAGTTATTAAAAAGCTTGTAGGTATGATGTAGATTGTTTAAATACTGTGACGTACCGTACTGTTCAACACTGTTGGGGAAGAGTAGGGTAACTGCTATAGTTATTGGCCCCCTTAAGCAAAATTTCATATTGCAAGTGAGATAATTAATTAATTTTTCGATATTAAAATATAAAAACTGAACTGTGGTGTAGACCAATAAACTTATTTTCATATTTAAAATTCAAATTTGATGTATCATAAGTTTTTAATAGTAAAAATTAATTATTTTTAAAACACTACGCAGTTTGTAGTTATTGGCATGTCTTTCGTAGTTATTGGCCCTGCATGTACCAGTTATTGGCATTCACAATAATTGTTACTTCTTTTCAAAATTTTTCACAAAATAATAACAATATTTATTGTTTTCTTGTAACTGTGCATTTAAAGATACCAGAGAAAATAATTCCTAATAAATAAATAGGGTTTGGGTATACAAAATTTTATTTTAACTAAAAGTAAATTCTATTATAAACTTGTCTTTTACACAAAGGCTAATAGGGTAACTAAAAATATCATATTTGAACACGGTAAAAATAAATTCTTTTTTCTATTTCAAAGTTTCAGTCTTACACTTTTCTTCTTTTTTCTTATTTACACAGTCTTTGATTGACATGTTCTACATGTGAATACTTTATCGGAATTTTTTTTGTATTTTAATATAGGTACATCTCAGGTGATAATTTCTGCAACATGTGTTACATGTTATTCCAAAATTGTTGCTATTAATATTATAGCAACAAGTAAAACATATACCAAAGACAACTTTGTTATTTAAAAATTCGTTTTGAATATTGTTTTCACTAGGTTGTTCCTCAATCTCTTGGTCAATATCAAAATTTTTAAATAATTCTTTGACATGAACTTCTCTCTTCTTTTTTTTGATTACTTTAATATTTTTACTATTATCACTCAATTTAGTTATTGGCAATTTTAAATTATCACTTATTAGCACATTTGATACTATTTGAACTTTGATTTTTGTTTAAGTAATTTTAGTTTTTTTATTCTTTTCTTATCTTATTGCTATGGGCGGATGCCGCGACAAGAATGACTTAAACCATCCTTTTCCAGGTGTATTGGTTTTGAACAAGGTTTCTCTTTTAGAATCCTCTAGAAACTTTTTAACGGATAGCTTAATATCGTCAAATCGTTTGGAAAAACCTTTTTTTTTTCTTTCTTCTAGCTAGGCCACAATTATAGCTTCTTTGGAATGAGTCAGTACTGAAGAACGACCATGGCGTTCTTTAACAAATTTTTCGCAAAGGCGGAACTGCGATGTGGCCCTAGGAACATTATACATCTTCGAAGCTTCTCGTTTAGATATTCCATTTTTACAGCCTCTAATGGTCTAATGCTTATTCAATATCGTTCTTATTGTATTTTTTTTTATAAAAACAACTTCGTTTTACTTTTGGCATTTTTAGGAAATTTACAATTTAAATTTGCCGGTAAATTTTACACTGTGTATAGTTATTGGCATACAATACTTTAGTTATTGGCCACGGTTAATAACTGAATCTAGGCAGAATTCAGGTGTACTAGTTATTGGCCGCCTATGCCAATAACTATAGTTTTTCAGATTTTTATCATCCAATTGTTAGCTGCCCTTTAAATAAATCGATTATTGCAACTGTAGCCACAGAATTATGTATTTTTGTCACTTTATAGTGTAATAAGGTTATAGAGTTTGTAATATTATTTTGCCAACCAATAATTGATAATAAAATAAGCTATTCAAAATTGACACTTACCTTAAGGTGTTCACGTTCACCGCGCCCTTTCTTATTTGTGACTGCAACGTGCTCCAGATAAATATGATTTTTTATTTTTGTTACCAACACTATTACAAAATAAGTTACTAGTTTTAAACAAAAATGAATAAAGTTTGCAAACCAATAAACAGAATCCCCTAAATTTATTCACAATTCTTATTATATGCGATTAAATGCAGACTATGCCAATAACTACACTAAGGCCAATAACTGTAGCAGTTACCCTACTTATTTTTTATTTACTTTTTATTTAGTCATGAGTCCTTCTACTATTAGTTGTAAGACTGTTGAGTTGTGTTGTGCTGACTTTTTTTCATGTTTTTCTGTCTTGTGCTAGCCTTTTCATGTCTTTCCGTTTGATATTTCTATCCGTCGCTGCTTTTTTTGCTTCGTCTTGCCAGGTTTTTCTCCGGCTACCTCTTTTATTTTCTCCCTGTGATCTTGCTTTATAGAAAGCGTGCCCACTCCATTATTATTTTACCTACTTAGCAGAAAAATGGAAAAAATTAACATAACTGAGCTAATGTTCGCAGACGACATGGTCTTAGTCGCGGAAACAGAAGAGAATTCGCAACATGATCTAGAAACCCTAAACCTGGAATTGGAAAAAATCAAGATGAAAATAAATTAGAAAAAAACTAAAACTATGATTGTTACAACAGAGAACAAAACGCATTAACATCACTTTAAATGGGCTTAGGTTGGAACAGACGGAAAGCCTTAAATATTTAGAAGTGATCATAGAGAAAAATGGAGGAATGGACAAGGAAGTAAGGGAGAGGACAGCATTTTTTGGAAACAGAGAAGTCCCAAAACGAACAAAAGTGGAAGTGGTAAAAAAGGTAGTAACTTCGGCACTTTTATACGGAAGTGAAACATGGACAAACAAAATTAGTAAGCCGTGTGAATGCAGCAAAAATGTGGTTCCTAAGAAAAACCCAAAGAAAAACCAAAAAAGATAGAATCAGAAATGAAACATAATAGGTAGAGAACAATTAAATATAAAATCAGTAATTCTTAGATTTAGAGCAATTGTTACACAGTAAGATACAAATAAAACAAAATTATTAAAAGTACTTTATTTTTTGACCGGCTGTAAATTTCTTGGTGGGGCTACGATTTTGGGTCCATTTGATCCTCCCTAGTCATTGCATGTGTATCCCTGTGTCCTTCTTTCCTATAAGCTCCTATTGCACGAGTAGTGTGTTTAGTTTATGATGTACAAATTTACGAACAACTTGTTTGTTGATCGACCAATTCAAATACTGACTTTTATTGTTGACTCCTATTTACTACTGTAATATTTTAACGGTAATTTGTGTTACTAGAGTTGCAATCCTCACAAATTGGTCCTTTCGAAGTGTTACAGTGTTTGTTCTTTAATATTCATTTTAAAAATAAATTAATAAAAGCTGAAGTAACGTAAAAGTTATTGATGCCAGACACAATACGTATACGTAATAACTGGAAGTTTTATTCAAAAAGAAAAGAAACCTACCAGCACTATCTTCACGTAAGCGTAGGTGAAGAAATTAAGAAAAATACAGTCATTTCATATATTTATATAATTGTTGGTAACAACGATATTAAACGTAAATTATATCACCAAAAATATGTCTTAATTTTACTTGTTCTTTTTAAATGTGGTCGACCTGAAACTTTACGGAACATTAGCCAAACATCTTAGATATATATTTTTCTTTGTGTATATGCTTGGATTGTGAAAATCCGATTTGTAGCTATCGGATATTTAATAAAAAATGCAATATTTTGCAATATATATCTTACGTCCCGTGATATCTGTTTGCTGATCTCTAGCTTTTAAATCTTACTGAGGTCTTCACTTATTGCAATACGTAAATCCGAAAGTCACTTAATTATGTCGGATTGCTAGTCCATTTAAATTAATTAGTGATTACTTTATGCTGTAAATGGCTTAGAAACAGTTGTTAAACCATTTGCTATAATGAATTGAGTAATAAAAATAACTCATCTGCTAAGTTAGAAATGATTTGTAAGTCAATAAAATGCTTTGATTAGTTTAGAAGTGTATGCATGCAGTGTCTATTTTATTTGAGTCAATATCTCGTTAATGAAATGTAGTGTGATGAGATAAAAAGTCCTTTTAGCGGGTTGCTGAGAAGTGCGTTAGTTGTTTTTGCAACACTTAATTGTACAGTAAATATAGATAAAATAAGGATATTTCTCTAGAATTGGCCATCAAAGAAGTTACAAATTTACCTACGATTTCTTTTTACATTTGCTAGTTAGCTCCTTAAAAAATTTCCCGGGAAATCGATTTGATTTTCCGAAACTTTCACCGAACCAGTGTTGTAGCCCATAAAATTTGCTATCTGGAATGGGCTGCCGTTTTTTTGTACAACCTTTCGTTATAAAGACACAGCGGTTGTAAAGTCTAAGAAACAATGAAAGATTTTAATTTTGTTGTTGTTGTGAAAACTGTTTTATAACTTTTAAACCATTGCCATAAGCCAAAAACAATTGGAACCAATTTTGTAGAAAATTTCATGCTCTATTAAAAAGCTTCGAGGTATTTTACGATGAAGTTGATTTTCTTCGACAAAGTTTTTTAAAAGCAGAAGTGTAAAAAAATGATGGAAGTGTTGATATCTGCTTAATATTTGAATTTAGGAAGAAGTTTTACTTGAATATTTTTTAGAAAAATATCCTCTACCACCACTTTAAATATTTGCGCCAATAACGGGGACACCCTGTATGTGACAAAATTGTTTTTTTTTATATAACAATACATAACTATTTGGTTTTAATACAATTGAAAATATTAATACATGAATTTTTCTATAACATATAATTTTACTTATTTATTTCGATTATGAGCTCAAAACAAATTATATTTTTAAATAAACTACAAACAAGTGCATGTAGTAGCTTCGGGCTGCAAACGAATAACAACTGCCTCTTTCTTAGCTTGTATTTCCTATACATTACAAGAACCGAGACATTTAAGATTAGCCGTCAATATCTAGGGTGCCATGACATTAAAAAAGTATTTCGGAATTTCTCCCTAGAAGGCAATAAATTTGCCCCACTTGACGTACTTAACAAACGTTTTCAAGATCATATAGTGCCTTTGACAAAACAGTAAAACTCTGTACCGTGTCAACAATAGTAAAGTACATTAGTTTTTTACATACATAGATAACTTGATAGAAACTAAAAACAAACTACTCTTGTAGGCTTTGTTCAGAATGGCGTATCTAAGGTAGAGAACAGTCATCATTCTCGATTACACTTTTACTAAGGTACAACTGGACAAAGAATCCCAAGTTATTATTCACTTGAAAACAATGCGAGGAAAAGTAAGTGCACGTCACTTAATTTATTCAATTTATTCATCAATAGAAAAATAATAGTTTCGCTTGAACTGGGTATTGCAGCTTTGCAGGATTTGTGTGTGGTACGTATTATGGTTAACTGAACCAACCTTGAAATATTTTGCAGATCATGACCCGTTCACTCACCCTCTACCAAATATTTCCAACAAGATAAAGTGAATGTCCTATCTTACAGTTTTAAACAATTTTAAATGTAAAAAAAAAAACATACGTAGCCTTTTAAATATTTCTTGTACGTGGTAGTTTACCAAGCAACAATAAAGGTTGCTGTAATGGGCTTAATAAATTTTAAGACCCTGTTAAAAAAAAACAAAACAAGGATATGTGTTTCTTAAATATATTCAAAGATCCTATAGTAAAAAAGTTTTTTTCCGCATTGAAATAGAAAAAGTTAAAAATATCACGTTTAAATGATATACGCAAGTCTATTTTTTTAATTCTAATTCGAGGGTCAAACTGGGAATCTTATCCTAAGGCCCTATGCACACGGAGCAACTCAAAACAAACGCAACTGGTTTGTGATTGAAATTACTAACCGGTTACAAACTCATTAGTGATGTAGCTCCACACACGGGGCAACTCAGAAGTGATCGAAATCGGTAGTTTCTGTGTGGTCATGGATGGTGGAACATCACAAACTTTGTGGGCTAAAAATTCGTTAGATGGCGATAAGTTTAAGAACCTCTGCTTGCACTGGGTGGAATCTTATTTTGAACAAAACTAACTTAAAAATTCGGTTAAAACATTCTTAAGCCCGTGTGACACAGTATAGTTTTCTATATAGAAATCTGTACCAAATACTATACAGAAAATCTTATATCGTGTCATACAGGTTTTTCGTACAAAATTCTGTATAGTTTCTTGCACAGAAAATACTATACGACTTTTCCTATTTCCATATAAGTTTTGATATAGAAAGTGCGTGCTACAGAAGCGCATTCAGTTCGTGAATAATAGCGGCTGATTTTGAACATCTGCAGCTAAAGGAAATAAAAGCAATAGAAATTCCTGTTAACAGTTAATTCTTGGTAATCCGAAGTAGGATGATGTTATTGTTTAAAATGGCAATTACAAGGGATCAATACCTTGTTTTAGAGGGAGTGCATACAGGTAGAAGTACAGATTACAAAGAAATAATTGATAGGGTTGGTAATGGCATATGGCTCGAATGAGAATGCAGCAGAAGAGGATAACAGTAGTGGTATACTACGGTTCCTGCGACAGTTCGATTGCATGTCCATCCGGAGCTTACTATGATCGATGTTTGAAGGTCGCGAAGAAGTTTTTCAAGGTCGTCGACAATGACCAGAGGGTGGTTGCTGAAGGAGTCTTTGAAATGTTTGAGGGCGTGGTTTTAGGGGTTGCCGAAGAAGTCTTTCAAGGTTGTCGACAATGACCAGAGGGTGGTTGCTGAAGGAGTCTTTGAAATGTTTCAGCAACCACCCTCTGGTCATTGTCGACGACCTTGAAAGACTTCTTCGGCAACCCCAAAAACCACACCCTCAAACATTTCAAAGACTCCTTCAGCAACCACCCTCTGGTCATTGTCGACGACCTTGAAAGACTTCTTCGCGACCTTCAAACATCGATCATAGTAAGCTCCGGATGGACATGCCATTGAACTGTCGCAGAAACCGTAGTATACCACTACTCTTATCCTCTTCTGCCGCATTCTCATTCGAGCCATATGCCACTACCACCCCTATCAATTATTTCTTTGTAATCTGTACTTCTACCATCAATATTCAAAACCCAAAACTAAAAACCCGAAACTCGCATTCTGTTTGCGTCTTATCTGTGTTTATACTGTTTAGGCGCATGTGCATGGGTAGTAAATTGTATATAAAATATGTCTCCGTGTCACACACAGTTTCAAACGTTTGGAATTCTATATTGAAATCTGTACAAGAAAAACAATACAAGATATTCTGTATTGTTTTCTATATAGAAATTTATACCGTGTCACACGGGCTTAATAATGTGTGTGGTTGTTCAACCCCGCTGATGCAATCGGCCGAACAAGCAACTAGTTGGTGATTCAAGTCCAAAACGAGTTGACAGGTTGAGTTGCCTACAACTGATTGCCAACGCGTTGCCGACTAGTTTGTAACGAGTTGCCCCGTCTGCAGTGTCCCATTCAATTACACAGGTTGAAACTCATTGCGGACCGGTTGGTGATTTGCGTCGGTGATCAGTTTGTTTTGAGTTGCTCCGTGTGCAGAGGGCCTAAGAGGTGCGAAGTTGCTTAAGTTATGACAAGCTTGAAAATTTGGTGCTGAGTTCCAATCTGCAATAAAACGTACCAGAGCTTTTTCTGGTTCAGATGTTACTTAGAAAAAATTAATATATGTATGGTTTTGGCTGTACTTCCCTAATTTAAGAGATAAACTTTTTTGAAGCAATTCTTTTTGGTCTCTTTTTATTTTGTCAAATGATGTTTTCGAGATCTGTAAAGCAAATATGGTCCATAAATTTAATAAATTGTTTAATGGTAGAAAGTAGACGAATCCTCTGATATAAAATCTTACAAAATTGGTCTATATACAATTAAAAGTTGGCATAAGGAAAGGTTTTTAATTGTTCGATGCCTATAAAAATTAAGGAAATAATTTTTAACTAAGTAAGCTATGTAAAATTAATGTCAGTTTTGAATTCAACAATAAAAAACACAACTTTGCCCCAATTGGGCCTAATTTATAGCTTCGACTTTAGAATATTGTAAACTTTTCTGAATGCGCAACATTGCAGAAATTACAAAACTAATTAACCACAAGGTGATGCTTTTTATAACCAAAAACTGTAGATATTTGTGTTGATGTACTTTTTGATGTCACTACCTATCAACTTGTCTGGAGTGGAAAGTTGCCCTAAAAGCAAATAATTATCACCACAGCCTTCATTATTATTTATTACCATTTCAAAAATTAACATTTATTTATGTACAAACATAAATTTTATGCTCCTAAAAATAAACTTGTCTAGAAAATCAAAACATCAGTGGAAGAAGACCGTTATTTAAATGCAAATAAATAAGTTATGTTTTAGCTGAAACCAGAAAGTTTTGGTTAGACATTGCTGTTAATCGTATTAATTTTGAAAAAATAATAATTTTTAGTTGAGCAGTTGACGTTAATTGCTTTTTAATAGCAAAATGAACATCACTAAACATGTTATTAGTGCCGACATTCTCTTTTAGACATCTGTTGGTAAAACATATGGTATGTATCAAGAGAAAATAGTTATTGTTGTAAATCACGAGCCAACGGCGAAAAATCAACGTAAAATATTATACTGTTTTTAAAAAATTATATTTGCTGGATTTAAAAAAAAAGTTATATCCAATTTCGACAATTTTGAAAGTGAAACAAATATACCCGCACTAAATTATTTATTTTATTGCAACACAATTTGTGTTTTTTGTTATGATCGTTTGTAACTTTATCGTCTTTCAAGCCACAATAAATTGTCGATACAATTATATATGCAAGCACAAAAACCACTCAAAACTGTGTAAAGCTTTTTAAAAATGTTTAAAATATGTGCTAGAATTGGTATGTTCGGAACAGCGATTTACACCGGGAACTCCAGGTTAAATCTGTCCAGGAAGAAATTAAAAAAGCTGCCAAAAGCCATGAGAAGAGGCTCCACAGACATTCCAAAATTGAAGTACTCCAACCTCTCGATAATCAAAAATTAGTGCGTAGACTCAAAAGGATTAAATCCTTTGAACTTGTGTAGACTGAATGTGTACAAAAGCAGAGTACAGTGCCATGTAGTCACAGCAGTGTAGTGATTAGATTGTAATCGTGACTAGAATTGACCATTGGCGACAACCAGACTCAAAAAAAAACGTAGCAAACTAGGTTTAAGTTAAAATGTTTATCAATCTATACGATTAGGTGCACTGTAATTTTTAAATTAAATTAAAAAAAAAACATATAAAAAACACTACCCGTTGAATACCAATATTAAACAAATTTAAACATAGGTTATTCATTATTTATATACATTAGGTATGTCGTATTTCAAGATTTGATGGAGTAACAGCGACAGAAACGCCTGATCATTAGCTAGCCAACAATACATTATGAATAAAAGTGCTTGAAAAATTGTTGAACCTGAAAAATCAATATCATAACTTACAATATTATACTCACGACTTAATGCTCTGCCATTTACTACCAAATGGAATACAACACGTTTCTAATCTGCCGTGAAAAACATGTTGCTGCTTTCAGTGGATAAAAAGTTGTTTTTCGGTAGCAGACAAATAGTCTACATTTAACTTGATAGCTCGCACTTATTTAGATGTTTTCTCTGTATAGATTTCAGGGTTTCGTTACACTACACATGTGTATCGTTTTTCTTTTTTTGAATACCGGCACATGCCACAGGCATTTCTATACAATTATAATAGTTATTATATTATGTGTTATTTGTTGCATGTACTTATGTACGGCTATTTTACTTGACTAAATTTTTTCTTTGCTTTTAAATATTAAATTTAAGTCACTAAGTTATATTTTACTTATCGACTTATCTACTGCTTATCTTTTTACTACATGTATTTACATTTACTTTGCATTTAAGGGTAAGTCATATATGTATATACCATATTTATTCTGCTACGATTCGATTTATTAGCGTAGCAATAAAATTTATGATAATTTTAATTTGTATTTATACGCGGAACACAGCTGTATTTCCTTAAATCCTTTTTAAAATCGTAATAAATCATAATTCCAAAAATCTCATGTTAACTCAATTTTTTACTGCTTCTTCTATTTAAAAGAATTAAAAAACTAGGTTCTAACCAACTTAACAACAATAATAAAACCGGAAATGACAGGTAAAGAATTAAATAGTATAAAGATGCGTTTGTGTTTCCAGCCTACTTTCTTTTACTTAGCTTGGCTCTGGTAAAACTTAATATGGGTCATTTTAGTATTTGTTATTATTCTGCTTGTTGGTATGGTACAAGCATTTTAAAGTCAATTATTAATTAACGATCATATTAATGTCAATTTATGATACCATTTGTGTAGAAACAAGAGCCAAAAGATTGCTGGAACAGAGCCAGCTACCCAAGTGCCAGACATTGAAAATTATGTCTAGATAACAATATAATTAGGGATATGTTGTAACTTCTTATGTATATTTTAGACTCGTACGATTTGCCAATTAACATTATTTAGATTTGTTGATAAGTGTTGTCAGACAACAATATTACAAAGGATGGTCATGCATATCACTCGGTTTGAATGATTGTGTCGAATACTACAATCACTGAGAAATCTGGTTGGCTTGCCAACTTTAAGTGCAGTTTTTTATATTGTTGGATAAAGCTGAACCAGTTGTGGAATATAAGTACGCCTTTTTGTGTAAACTTACGGATGGTACATGTTCGTTCCTCTGTGAATTTTTAAAATGATTAATTTCGAATCTAAATAGATGCAAGTTTCAATAAAAACTTTCTTATCTCATTTGTGAATACTATTAGTGGTGTAATTTTCTTTGCATTTATAAGAATTTGTATCCTATCACTTTATGGCATCCTTTTAGTTGTTGTGTAAAGTTTAACTTGTTAAATTTTTTTTAATTACCACTACATTTTAACATAATTTAATATTATACACACTGCACTGCTTTACATGTAATTTCCGATATTGATTGGTTTGGATAACATGTACGTAGTTTGCGCTTTGAATTAAACAGGAATTAACAATACAAATACAGAAGTAATTAGTATTAAAGGGATTTCATACAGTTCTGTCTACCTTGTTAATTAAATTACCCTGTTGTGTTGTTTTATGATAATATTGTACGTGCATGCAATTGGTTATTGTTTTGTGAGAGATTTGGTTGTTTCTATCTAGTTCACTTATAGCCGTATGATATATTCGAACGAGCTAAAAGCTTGGCAGTTGAGTTGAACTTTTCAGCTGATGCAGCTTATAATAATATGAATGGTACCTAGCCAACGTGATGAGTGTAATCAGATTTAATGGAATTTTGTGATACCCAACAAAGTTCAAATTGCATTAGTGGTTTAAAAGGCTATATTTTGTTGATGAAATGGAAACTGTGTTTAACCCTCCAGTGCTAACATGTGGTCTCACAGACCGACACCCCAATTTTATCCCCGAAACTAGAAAACGCGTGTGAGGAGGGGGTTGGGCTCGTCGCTATCTTCATTAGGTATATCTATTTATCGACCAGCTCTCGCAGTGGCAAGCGTTTTTTAGCGATTTTTGCCAGTTTTTTGGGTATTTCGGTCTCACAGACCCGTGTTAGTATGGATGTTACTAATTGGATTATTATTACCATTATGTAAAACTTTGTTGGAGAAGAAACTAACTGTGGTAGGCACAATAAAAAAGAACAAACGAGAAATACCCTATGATTTTGATAGTCTTGATGAAAATACGGAAAAACCACAAATTATTATGATGTACAATGTACAAAGTCTGGTGTTGATATAGTGGGCAAACTATGCGCAGGCTATAACTGCGCTAGTAATACGAAAAGGTGGCCTATGGTAATTTTTTATCGTATACTAAACATAGCTGCCACAAACGTATTTACAGCATTTAATTCAAAGAGTACAGATTCAAATATGCTTGGAAGGTTTTTTTTTTAATATAAAGCACACTTACAATTTAAATAATACTTGTAAAATAAGCTTTGGATGAATTCGGTCCCACAGACCGATGTTAGTACTCGCGTTACAAAAATCATGTTAGTACTGGAGGGTTAAAAGTTTATCTTATGCGAACTGTTTACAACAAAAGATTGGTTGCTATTTATCTAGACAGTATTTTAAAACATTTTAAATAAGTATTTTAAATAAATGTATGCGCAGAAGACCTGGTCGTTTTTGCCAAGTACACAGAGGATGCTTCGTTCATTCTAAGGAAACTTATAGAGGAATATAAAAACGGGATAAACACAGAAAAAACAACATGTGGCAGTGGGTTATGAAGAAGATCTGACCCTGGGATGATGAAAATATCACTACTACAAAAGTCTACAAATATTTAGGTAACATTTTAACCAGTGACGGGAGAGACGAGAAATATATCTAGAACTAAATAGGAAAAGGGCAAACCATTACCTCTAAAATCAATTCGATTCTTTGTAATAAAGACATTAGTAAATAAACGAAGATACATTTGTTCAAATCGTTAATTGAAAGTTGTGTCACTTCTGTGTCGGAAGTTTCGACAATGAACAATTCAATAAAAAATGGAGTGAGATTAGTAGAGAACAGTTTTTGGCGAAGATGTTGCTGTGTGACAATACTTGACCATGTAAGAAACGAAACAATCAGACAAAGAATTGAAATAAAACAGAAACTTTGGAAAAGAAACCATTAGTATGGTACGGCCATATGAAAAGAATGGAAAAAGAAACAATACCCAAACAAATATTTGAGTGGACGCCAACAAGAAGAAGGAAAAGAAAAATATGAAATAGAGACAGCGATGATACAAGAGACCTTGAAGAACATTCCTGGAAAAACAAAAGAAAATGGCGATTAGGATGTGACAAACCGCCACAGGTTGTAAAGTAGTCACTATATGTATGTATTTAAATAAATAGTATTAGGTACACCAATTAATACAAAAACAGTCAGTATTTTAAATGCATGGTCTGTTTTAAAAACAGTTATTGGCATCATTCACTATTTATTTAAAAAAAAAACTTTAACAAACCTACTGCCCCACTATTACTGACCAGAGAAATGAGGGTCAGGTATTAAATTAATTAAAGTTTTTTATAGAAAATGTTTATGATTTATAGTATTTATACCTACTAATCAAATGTTTTAATTTTATTGACCAAAAGCAGAATACCGACCAAATAAACAAAATTGTACTGACAAAATGCGATTTCATATTGACACTTTATTGTTTATAGGTGACCAAAATATTTATGTTTTAAATTATGTTGCAAAATTGTATTATTCCCAATTTATATTAAAATAACATAAAAACAGCAAGGTTAAAATAATTGTGGCGATGTTTGTTTTGGCTTACTCTGCACTAAGTAAAACTTTATCACTAGATAATTCAAACGATGTTATTATTTCTGAAGTTTGTATTTGAACGCCTTTTCATAACAAGCCCAACTTTTTGTTTTACCCAGTCTGATATTCTTCTGCGTATTTTTGTTTATTCCGTTGTTAGCAACGATCCAGACAAAATGCGTCGTTCTCCTCGTTTGAAAGCATCTAAATCTTAGTCGAGTATGGCTGAGGAAACAAACGGTAATAAACCGAAAAAAACATAAAATATTCATCGTGTTCACAAAATAAACAAACAGGTTTATACAGGGTGTGTAAAAATTGGCGGAAGCGCTACACGTGGCAATGTTCTTCGTAAAATTCTAAGTCGAAAATCTTAATACGAAAATGTTGTACCATGCTTGCTGTGTCTGCAAGAGGTCCTCAAAGTGTTGACATTTAGTCCTTTAATAAGCGTTATTATTTAATACTTGCAAACGAAAAAGCTGCAATTTGGAATAAAAATAAATTTCGAATAGTATTTTTTCCTAAATATTGTGTTCTTCCTTTCTAAAATTGGTGTTGAAAATATGTAAATCACTGATTTGAATGAAAATAATACATATGGCAACATTGTCATTCGATGTCATCCCTGTTTTTCTCGTAATTATTTCTAGTTTGTGTTAGACGATACCTAAAAGTTTGCAGCTATGTTTACGAACTGAAGGCTTTCAGTTCGAACAAAAATTGTAAATACCTAAGTAAAAATCGCTGATAAAAAAATGTCCAAACGCAAATCAATGTATGCAATGTTGCCAATTTTTTATTTCTTTAAATGGTTCCTGAGGTCATAGGAAGCATGGTACAACATTTTCGTATTAAGATTTTCGACTTAGAATTTTAGGAAGAACATCGCCACGTGTAGCGCTTCCGCCAATTTGTACACACCCTGTATATTACGAAGTAAATGCATTCTCTGCTACTTTTAATTATGATAAGCAATAAACAGTTTTAAAAAATACAAAAATTGGCTCGTAGCTACTACAAATTACTTTTCTTCAAAATGTTTCAAACATCTCTGTATAAAGTTTCGTAACTGATCTAGCATTTGTTAAAAACAATTTTTTTAGAAATTATACGAGTAGGTACATCATGTCATAGCACCTTTACTTTAAAATACCACGCAATAAACATTTTTTATTTGAAACAGAGCCTATAAGGTAAGACCTTGACAAAGCGCTGTGCAAAAATGTTAAAGCTCTCTTTAACTTATTTACAAAAAGGCAGCAAGCAAGCAAGATATTTAGTTCCTCTTATGACAAAAACAAAAGGTAAAAGCTTACGACTTTTCTGGCCCTATCTTCCTTCGTTTGCATTTTTTATTGTAGCCACATCTCAATAATAAAAAATAATAACAATGGGAAGCAAGAAATACGAACATGTTGTTTTTATGTAAACATTTATTGGCACTTTCTTTATGCTTCTGTTTTATCCCTTTGCAGTTTTTGGTTGTGCATATTATTTTATTGAATATCTGCCTTTTTCATCGTTACTTTGACCCATACAATATAGCATCTTAATGTTAAAATCGTGTTCTTTACTGTCACTTAGTCTGTTTTAGACTAATTTATTGAATATTTACTAATTGACGCATTTGGCTAAGGAAATGTGTGATGAAAATATATTAAAATTAATAATTCTAAGCTCTATTCTTCCGAAATTTTTTATTCATACATTAAAAACATTATATTGGTATCTGTAATGATACATAATTCTGGGTTGTTGTAGTGTTTTTAATTACAAAAACAGACAGTTTAAATAACAGTTGGACAAAGAAACATCACATAGTAGTTTTATTGTTTAGATATCGAATTGCTTTTACGTTACTTTATGTATACATTTTGTTTACTTATCTACAAATCTTGTATTCAGCTCAAGTGGCAAGCATTTTATTTCACTACAAAATGAACAAAGCATATTATCGTTTCTACGAGTGGTAAGACCATTATATGTTTCTGCCCTAGGGACCGCTATTATCTAATGTAATTAGAATTTATGGGTCACTACCCTAATTTAAATTAACGGCAGTATCGTACACTTCGAATTCATAATACGATACCAATTCTGAAGTGTACTTGTTACCATTAAATTGAATTACAATGTAACGTTACTATTTTATTCAATATTCAGTTTGTTAAATTTATTAGAGACCTATTGTAGGGAAGGGACGTGACTGATTTGGAAGAGAATGTAAGAGAAACTGACCAAACTGAATAATGAAGCAATCATCGGGAGATGATATATCGATAGGGGAAATAAAAGAAGCCATTAGGAAGATGCAAGTAGGAAAGGCACTAAGGTACGACAAGATAACAGCTGATGTTGAAAGCAGGACAAGAAGAAATAGTAGAAATTTTGAGAATTATTGTGAATAGAATACTGGCTACAGGAGAAGCACCGGTAGAATGGCAATTAGTTATAATAACCCCAATACACAAAAAGGGAGATGCAAGAAATTGTAGTAATTGTAGAGGCATTACCTTAGTAAGTACAGTGGGTAAAGTATACGCCAGCACAGCAGAGAACAGACTGAGAGAAAAATTGGAGGTAATAATATAATAATAAGAAATCTTTATTTAGCTTTTAGCTAATTTTACATTATCTTAATGCTGCTTATATTTATTTGTACATATTTTCTTAACTATTAAATCTTAACATTATTTTTCGCATATTCGAAACATAGTTTTTTAAAATTTGATATGGAAGTTGTTTGTTTAATTTCCACAGGTAATTCATTAAAAATCTTGAGCCCTTTGTAGTACAAGGCGTTCTGTGTATTTGTTTTCGTTAGTTTTGGTAGTCTAAAGTCGTCTTTGTTCCTGGTCTGGTATTCGTGAATGTTACAGTTTTGTATTAAATTTTTAGTCATGTAACGTGGTAAAAAATTATTTATTGCCTTGTATATTAAAAAAAGGCAATTAAAAGTAATTTGTTGACGTATACTTAACCACTTTAAGGTATTAAGCATTTCGCTTATTTTAGTGTATCTCGAGCATTTTAAAATAACACACATTCCTCTGTTTTGTTGTTTCTGCAATTTATTTAAGTCGCATTCGTTGCATAAGAACAAAATACTCGCACAGTAATCGAAGTGTGGAGCAATTAGTGACCTATATACTGTAATTTTTGCTGAGAGGCTTAGCTTGTTTGTCAACCTACCTAGAAAACTAATTTTTTTCGCAACTTTTTTCACAATGTAATCCAAATTGCTGTTAAACTTAAGTTTATTGTCTATCATAACGCCAAGATATTTAATTTGCGAAACACATTCAAGTTCTTCATTATCTATTTTAACTTTAATGCTTACATCATTTGGTATTGGCCTGTTTCCTATTATCATAAATTTGGTTTTGTCTGTATTTAATTTTAATTTGTTAACTTTTAACCATTCTGATACAACGTGTAGGTTATTATTTATCCTATTAATAGCCGACTCTAGGTTGCTATCAGAAGCTGTGATTAATGTGTCTTCTGCAAAGAGATTTACACTACAGTTTTTTATATTGTGTTCCAAATCATTTAAGTACAGCACAAAAAGTAAAGGACCCAAAACTGAACCTTGTGGTACACCTAGTGTGCTGATAATTTTTTCTGATTCTATATTGTTAAATTTAGTTTTTTGATAGCGAGTTGTTAGATAACTTTCAAACCACCTGTTTTCGATTCCTCGTATGCCATATTGTTCCAGTTTTCTAATCAGCCTATTTCTATCTATGGTTTCAAATGCTCTTTTAAAGTCTAAAAATACCCCCACAATGTATTTGTTATTTTCAATTTGTTGCTTCCAATCAGCTAGCACAAGATTTAATGATGTTTCACATGAATGTTTGGCTCTGAAGCCGGATTGAGCGTCTGATAGTATATTGTTGTCTTCTATAAACTGTAATATTTGTCGTTTGACAACAGACTCCAAAATTTGTTCATATCTAGGTAATATGTTTATTGGCCTAAATTCTTCGCATTTTTTGGTTCGTCTCACTTTTGGTATTGGCACAACTAACGCCGTTTTCCAACTTTCGGGAAAAACACCGGTAAGTAGCGATTCATTTATTATGTCTGTAATTGTGTTTCCAATCAGAGGTAGTGCATCTCGAATAATCTGTATAGATACATCGTCCGTACCACCTCCAATATTTATATTTTGCATTATTTTACTAATATCGTCTAGCGTCACTGGCTTAAATGAAAATACTTTCCTCGTTTGTAATATCGGTGTTTCGACAAACTTGGTTACTGTAATACTTTCATAAATGTCTTTAATGCTATTTATAAAATATTTATTAAATTGTTCTGCAATTTCTCGATTATCTTTAAAATCTCGATCTTGAAATATTACCCTATTGTTTGCTGTTGGCATATACAACGAAGACACAGCAAGGATTCAGAAAAAACAGATGATCGACCGACAAAAAGTCAATAAACATGAAGATAAACAAAAATAATACGAAGACTATGATAATAAGCCAGAACAAATAAACCAAAAAGCAAACAAAATACAGAGCACATGAGTTTTTTAAGGAAGATCGAAGGAAAAACAAGAAAGGACAAAATAAGGAATGAGGCCTTCAGAGAGAACCTGAACTTGGGACCCATGCAGCACAGAATCGAAGAAGGGCCGCTAAGTTGGTATGGGCATATAATGAAAATGAAAGAAGAAAGAACGGCAAGGACATACAAGGCAAGGGCAGTTAAAAGGAGGAGGGGGTAGACCGAGAAGAACCTGGACGGAAGAGGTAAAAACAGCAGCAGAGAAACGAGGAATAAAGTGGCAGGTTATAAAACAGAAAACGCAAGAAAGAGGAGAATGGAAACAGATATGGAAGAGACAACGGCGCAGCTGCACACAATGTTGAAAAAAGGTTTTGGCGACTAAGCTATAGGTCAGATTCAAATTTGCGGTTGGTTTAAGTATTTTTAAAACAGCAGAACTTCTGTTAAAGATAAAAAACGCTCTGGGTGTCATTAAACTGACATCACAATCGCAAACATTGTCAAAGTTCATAAAAAAATCGTGAAGATGGTCGGCAAACAATTCACGACTTTTGCGAAGCTTTAGTTGTGTCACATGGGACTTTGCTGAATTGTGTTGGAAGAACGTGGAACTTAAGGCGGCTTTGAAACAATGCGACGACACATTCGTCACTCATTGTGCATAAGTTTTTTTTTTTTCTATAATACGTTATACTCCACCCTCCTTGTTCCCCTGACTTAGCCACCCGCTTTTTTTTCTCTTCTCGAAAATGAAAATATTGATTTGAAACGATCGAGGATATTGAAGAGGTAACGCAAAAAGTTATGAAGAGGCTGACGGAAAATTACTGCCAGCAGTGTTTCCGAAAATCAAAATAGCGTTGGAACCGGTGCGATATTGCAGCAAGCGATTACTTTAAAAGTCGATAATGTTTTTTTCTGTAAGTGTATGGGTTTTAATAAATAAATTTTGGGAATTTTTGGGTGGCACTGCGTATACAGTGTTTGCAATAATATTACAAAATGTAACGGATTACAAAAGTTATTTAATTTAGAAGCCAGTTAAATCTTTTGTTAGACATAAACGAAATTGCTATTTACTTCGCGAAAATTATCTTACTGTAGCAGTTTTATTTCTGTTTGTGCTAAACGAAATTCTTACCTAATTTAATTAACTAATTTCCTGAAAAACGTGATAAACATCTTGTAAATGTGTTGTTCGGAGTAAACTTGTAAACAAAGGGAAATATTTATAAATTTCAAGGGAAAGCGTAGTAAAAGTTGGAGCCTAATGCTATCTCGTGTTTCATTTAACTCTGTCAGATATTGTACTTTGTCTAATTCGCCAAAGAGATCCTGCAAGTTTTGGCGCCAGTGCGGCGTTTGTCTGCATCGTAAATTAACATAATACAGAGATACTATTACAAGATGTATTTAAAATATTATTAATGTAAACTGATTTATGTCCTCTTGTAGCTTGTTTAAAGATATCGGAGTTATTAAAAACACCAGCAACTCGCCGTTCGTGCCGTTCGAGTTTGCATATTTTTGTAGTTTTATCGTGAAAGACATTAACATAAAGTATAAAACGCTTCTGGTTCCTTAACGTATAACGGGGAAGTTTGTTTTTCATATCTGTATTTGAACAGAGAGGTCAGCTGGGCCTAATGGTTTGTTAATATACTGAAAACAACTTGCAGTAGTATCTCTTTAAACATATGATACGTTTTGTTTTGTATACATACGAGTAAAAACAATCGAATGTGCAGCATGCATATGCATGTGCGGTGGTGAAACGCGATATAGTTTTTCATCTGTTTTTTAATATATTCGTCTACTGCATTGTTTATGATGCGATGTTAACTGAAATGAATATTTCAATTATTCAGCGCAAACATATTTTTGTAATTCAGCGCTGTAATACTGCGTGCAATCAAGCATGCTGAAAAGACCGTGCTTTAGTTAGATAATACATGTGTACGACTATTTCTGAACATTTTTAATTATTGATTTGTATATCACAGGAAGAGTTTTTCCATCGCATCTTTACATGAAAAAAATTGTTTTGCATATGTCTTTCAGTCCATTTGTTTTTAAGTTAATAGGCAAAGCACTTTGTAAATCAAAACCATGGTAACGGAATATGTAGCCTAATTAAGTGTTAACTTTTGGGCAACCTAATTAAAGCTTTGTTTTGTTTTTGACAGTGTGACCGTTTAACAATATTCCGCGCTATTTAATTTGGGGCAAACGCGAGCAGCTTGTGTTTATCGACCGATCCAGGGCTCTAACAGGTGGAACGTAAGCCAGGATTGTATCAGCCTTTGTCTGCCCGCACATGGCCTTGCCAACAACATTTACATTACACCAGTTCGATTATTAAGACTTAACCCGTTGGGACCCAATTTTTTTTCTGTGTTTTCAGATTATTTGGGAAGAATATGGGTTTTTAACAATAAATATGATAAAATATTTTGGAAAAAACGAAAAATTTTACATTTCAAGAGCAAATAGGAATAGGGACAAATATATCCCAGTGGGATTTTTAATTGGGATATATATGTCCGAATGGGAAAATAAATATACGATTCGTCGGACTCTTCACTGTTATGTAATGGGTCCGCTTCTGAAGAAGACTTCCCAGAGAACGAATCTAATTCATTTGGTGAAGATACATCGTCTATATTATCAACAACTTTTTGAAGGTCAGCTTTTCAGTGAACTTCTTTCTCCACATAATGGAAAAACCATTGGGATATATATAACCCACTCAAAAACCCTTCTGGGGCACATGTATCCCAGGCACAATTATTGAATCAAATTATGTGGTAAATCGACGTGCTCTGCTTGCAAAAACGTTTTGAATACGTCACCAATAGTTGAAAAACCCCTTAAAAACACATTCCCATGTAAAACGGGACTTAGAAGGCTCTCTGGGCATTTCAGTATGCGTTGGGATCTATATATCCCACTGGGGCCCAAAGGGTTAAAAATATCATCAGAAGTTCATATCCCTTTTGACACGTGATGAATATCAGACTGTATATTTAATTAATTTTCATGCTCTAAATATACGTATCTATATTGGAAACTAGAATACATTTTTAAATTTAATATAGGCAGTTAACCGTAAAGAAACTAGACTGAATGCAGATCAGGGTGGATAAAAATCATGATTTAAAAAAAAAATCGATTTATTTGATTTAAATCAGATTTTTTTGATTTAAATCAGATTTTTTAAATTTAAATCAAATGTACCATATTATCGAATTTAGTGACATATTCACATGCTATTTCTGTTTTGTGCTAATATATTTAATAACCAATATATTTCATTCATTGGTCAATTTTTGTCAAAATGAAAAATTAAATATAATGATTAAGAATTTTGAAAAAATCAGTGCTAAATGGTGATGTTTAATTAATTATATACAGAGTGAGTCATTAGTGCGGGATCGGTCGATTGTGGCTAAACTGCTTGAGATATGAAGTTGAATCAAACGCTATTTTATACAGTTTTTTATAAACAACACAATAAAAATATTTTCCAATATGCAGGGTGAGTCACCTCTCTGGAACTAATGGCAACTTTTATATTTCAAATACAACACCCCATTTTTTATTTAATATTTTTGACCGCCTTAATTTTAGCTTTGCATCAATATAAAATACTACAGGTTTTGTACGGTGTTGTAAAAAAACATTAATTTTCTAAATTAATCAAGGTTTTAAGTCTTTATTTAAAAAATTCTCCTGAAGTGATTTTGAAGTACAGAGTTTTAATTTGGTATGGACATGCAGAAAAAATTTCTCTGTTCGCTCGATATGAAAAAATTTGAATCACACATACAGGAGTGTTTATAAATAGGTGGCAACTTCCATGATTTTCAAAAGCTCGTAACTCGATTTTTTCAAATGCGAACCCCTGTATTTTTTTATCATCGAATTCGTCTTTAAAAGCTTCATATTTTATTAAGTATGTCCTATACCCAAAACTCATACTTTTCGAGATATTCGACATTTTTTTTCAAATCGGTATTGAAGCAATAGAGTGCCGTGGAAATTGAAAAAACTGACTGTTCACTTCGCTAACGTCAAAAACTTGTCATTTATTTTTTGAATTATTGCATTTCCACAATGAATATTACTTTACAAGAGCGAATTGATATGTTTTATTCACCATTTCGTGTATTTAATTACTAATAGTAATACAATTTTGTTTTATTATTATCTACTCATATAATCTGTGATTTATATTGATATATTTTTTTAAAAAAATCACTTGATTTAAATCAATGATTAAAAAAAAAAATCACTTGATTTAAATCATGATTTAAATCTGCTCAATCCTGATGCAGATTATAGCGAGAAACATTCGGTTTTCACCAAATATTTCCAATATAAATCATAATGAATGTAAAATTTTGATCTTTTTATATTACGACGATGGTATGAATCGTTCCCGCCCTAGTCTATACAGGGTGGTCCCTTTTTTAGGAGCAGGACTTTAACAGTCGATAGAAAAACTTATTTTAAAGCGAATCTTCACAAATTAGTTTAGGTTATGCACCAACTCTGTTGGGAATACATTTTTTTGAGTTATGGATAATAAAAAACTTTTCTATTTGTTGCCGTCTTTTTGAATGTCAAAATTGCTTCAAAATTAAAAATTGGAACTTTAACGTTAAATGTACCAACATACATATTTGGTCTTATTTTAAGTTCTAAACAACTTTTGCGACTGTCAAAAAAAAACTAGGAAAAAAGGCACTTTACTCTGGTGAATATTTCTAGAGTTTTTGATTCATTCAAATGCATGGAAAAAAAGTCACCTCGTATTTTGTTTGTTAGGCAAAAAATTACTCCATGTAAAAACCGTCTTTACTTAGAAAACTGTGCCACAACTGATTATAGAACTTTGTTACATGTCGAGCAGAGTAAACAATGTTATTATGTGATAAATTTAGCAGTTTGAAACTGCAGTTGAAACAACGGTGAAGTAAATAGCGCTGAAATATGATATTGTCCGATTTAATACCATATCAAATGTCCGTCGGAAGCAACAAGTATTTATCAGTTTAAAATTCAAGTAATGAAACCGTAATTTGTAAACTGTACATTCTGGTTAATTTAAAATCATGTGCCGTACGCTCTGAGAATACAAATATCTTATTTCCTGTTTATAACTAAAACGTGAGGCTAGAACTTTGGACGTCTTTTAAGTTTATTGCATTTACGATTCCGGCCTGAGCTATAAAAATTTATTTTAATTTATGGCAAAAACTGACATGCGAAGCTGAACATCGTCTTTATCATTTTCCTTAGTGAGTGTACAACTGTATCATGACATTACAAATATGTATAGAAATATGCTTATCTCAAACATTAAACAATGAAAATTAAGAGTTCTTGCAAAATGCTTTTTACAAATCGCTTTCTCGCATCAAGATAAATAGCATAATAAATAATTCATTTAATTATGCAAATAACAATAAACTGCTTTATGTGATCAATAAATTATTTTGTTACGATGTGTTTTGTTTGTTAATGAATTAAATTTGCTCTTGTTTTAATTTTATAATGACTAGGTACATTTTTATTTTTATTTAATTTACGGAGCGCTGGCTTTCCACAAAGTGAGGCATGATGGTTTAAATTATAAAATAAGATCGCTCCTCCCAAAACAATACTCACAAATTCTTCAGACCCACATCTCAGAGAGACACTTCAGAATAAAGCAAGAAGAATCTTATTCAGAACAAAGAAATTAAAGCAGGAGTTCCACAATAGACGGGGACAGATAAAAACAATTGCCTTCTATGCGTAGGTGTAAGAAGGCGTCTTCATACCTTCAATCGCTTTTAATTAAATTTAAGTTTCTTTGAATAATCAAATACTTGATAACTTTCAGTAACTGCAAATGATATTTGCATGAGCTAATAATATCATATAATGCAATATGAATAGCTCTGATAAAAACCTTTGTTTGTTATGAATTTATTTAATTTTTGCTAAAATTGTTAAAATAGAAACCCAATTTTTAAAGACAATAATTGTGGTTCTAGTATTGTATACATATTTGGCTGAATAATATATTTTAAAATGTTTTAATTGTATAACCTTCATTCGTGCGAAAATATTTTTAAAGAAACGCAATAAAATCCACTTAAGATTTTTCTGTTGTACATTGTTCAATTTCGGTGGTCCCAAACAAAAAGCAATCAATCAATCAGAACTTAAATCTGTCACTTTAAGGCAATGAGAAGCGACGATAAAGGTTCTGCTTATACTACGTCTTTTATATGAAGTCCAAAAAGACAGCTTTGGAATTGTATGCTAAGTGCAAAGATATTCAACAAGGGTTCTTTGCTGCTGTAAGAGAAATCAATATAACCTTATTTATATATCTCGTTTTATTTTGAAAGAACTCCAAGGAAAAGAGGCGCACTTTTATTCGAAGCTCTTGGGATCTGTAAATTTTTGTTGCTGTAGGTATATAAAAAAAAATATATTTCTGTATTTTATAGAATTGTAATAAAAATACACGATATAACTACTAAGTTTGTTGTTAGAAACTTATTTAAAAAAAATGAATTTTTCAATTGTTTTTATACAGCACAGGGGTTCTACAAGGGGTTTATGGATCCCCAAGGGGTACGTGAGACTTCTATAGGGGGTACGTATCAAATACAATGACCGGAAAAACTTATTGGTTATAAGCAAGAACCAACAATTTTCGCACTAAATATTTTTACATTGTGGGATTTATGCATAAATAAAGTTCTTTTAAAATGGACCAACTAACAAGGGTCACAAGATGTATCACAGTGAGGCCAAGGGGTGCTTTGATGGAAACAGATCCAAAACCACTACCGTAAGACAACACCCCGTATAAGATACAATAACTAGAAAATTATTAAAGTCTTGGTTCTAAAATTGCCCGGGTGTGTTTAGCTAACATATTCGAAACCGATTTTTGTCAATTTTAGCAAAAACCGCCCAAGCGTCGGTACGTCTTTTGCAATATATACCGCATAAATGAATGTTAACATTAATACCGTAGGACAACAACCCGTATAAGATACAATAACTAGAAAATTATTAAAGTGATGGTTCTAAAATTACCTGGGCATGTTTAGCTAACATAGTTAAAACAGTTTTTGTCAATTTTAGCAAAAGACGACCAACCTCTTTTGTAATATACAGGGCGTTTATTAAATATTGCAAAAAAAAATCGGGAGGTGGTTCCTTATCAAAAATTAAGCGGGGTCTTTTATATAAAATTTTTTCCTTAGACGTCTCCTTTCGGAGTTACACCCTCCCCCCAAATTGGAGCGGTAAAATTGGGTCTTGATTTTACTTCTCAAATTTGAATATAGAGGGTGTTGCATCACCAAAGCGCCTAACTTTTGACGTTTACGCGGTGACAACGCTAAAACGCCCGTCAATTCTACCCAATATGAACATAAACAAACCATGGCAACCACCAAAATGATTCGTTTTGCATTGGAATATTTGATGGTTCATGTTTGCTTATTTTATTTTTTGTTCAAAAACTGTAGCTTTAACGAGAACAACTAAGGTATAAAACAGTTTCTAAATAAAACAAGCTTTCAAAAATCAATTTTTCAATTGCAAAATGTTAACCCACCAAAATGTTCTGATAAAAAAATCAACAGGGGTCGCACTTTTCAGCCCCCTGTGAAGGTGGGAGATGATTGAAAATCTTACTATGGGAAACCTTTCAATAAGCAAATGTCATTTTCTTACACATTTCCAAATTTGAGAAATAAAATAAAAACCTGATGTCACCACTCCCTTTTAGGGGGTGTAACTCCGAAAGGAGACGTCTAAGGAAAAAATGTTATATGAAAGACCTTCCTTAATTTTCGATAGGAAATCACCTTCCAAATTTTTTTGCAATATTTAATTAACACCCTGTATACCACGTGTTTGACATGCATGTTATAGAAGCTTGTTATGAATCGTTAAATGTAAACACCCTGTATAGGACCTTTTATGTGACAACAAAAATAAAATGTATTTACTAAATATTTTTGTCGAACACATCAAGTTAAAATACGAATACCATGAATTAAATACGTCTCATAAAACTTTTATGGTCACGTTTAGAGTCGTGTATATCCTTTTAGATTTCTGTGTCTGCGTTTATTTATAAAAAGCTAGCACGCTGTCGTTTTAGTAATTATATTAAAAACCGTTATTGACGAAAAAAAAAACTACACAAAGTTTGTATATATACAAACGTTTCTCTTGAACGACAGCTTGAGTAAATATTTATTTGAACTTGACCGCCTATTTCACCATGCATTCAGTTGTTAACGTAAAAATCAATGTTACATTCGATTTTTCGCGTTAGCTTGATGTGCGTAATTAAAGGGTTGCCTTTTATATTCGAACATGTTAATTAAATGAGCCGATTAATAATACCTGCATAAATAAATTATTTGGACGTTCCGTTTCCTACTGAACATGACGGATGTCTAACAAACAGAAAGTCATAAAAATGTGAAAAGGGAAACGCGTTACTTTTACTCGAACCCACTTTCTTAACAATAGCCAAAAACGGAATTGATTTTTAATATGTTCAAGGCACCTTCTTACGAAGAGGAAAACAGCAAATCGATCTTAGTATTGTAGATTTGCTTTAGCGATTCATGGAATTAATCTGACCACAACAAAATCATTTCACTCCTGCTGTTATTAAATGTGTTTAAGAGTCACCCATCCATTATTCAATACATTACAAAGAAATTTAATTTACTGCCACGATAAAAAAGCTTAACTTTTCAAAATTATGTTTCATAATAGCGGTAACCCATATACTAAGAGTTGTGGCTTGCAAAGTGATATCATTAATATATAATTGCTTTAGTCTCCAGAACAATAGCATTGCTTTGTCAAACAATTTATATTCCAGGTAAGTGATATTGCCACCAAATGTTTGTGTAGATTGTTTAGCTGTAATTTATAATAGCTTTGCTCTAAATCAGGGCTTCCTAAGTTTTAGGGAACATTTGCGCCGATACAGTCAGCATAAGAGCAAGTTGATTAAATTACAAATAATTTAATTAATTTAGATCGCTACATAACAATACACCATAGGTGTTACATAAGCAAAATGTCGTAATAAAACAGCTATCAATGCTTTGATTGTTAATAAAATAATTTGAGTCCATTAAATCTCGGAATTCTATTGCAGTCTGTTCATTTTATGGCTGATTTAATTAATGCAGTAAATCAATATTACTACTTCGAGTCTTATATTTTCTTTATGTAAAAAAAAAAACTGTGTTCTGGGTTTGTTTAAATATGATGTCATTTAGTTAATGTAAAACTTGAAAAGATGTTCTCGGTGAAGAAACCCGAGTTTCCACTTGATGTACCACGTTGCATAAGCAAATGAGATGATAAATTATTGCCCTGAGAAGCTTTGAAATGCATTTCTGCACTCTCTGTTGACTTAAAAGGATTAATAAGGATTTAAAACTACTTATATAAAGTAGGCTGAAGTAATATACACACAGAATTTCTAATACGGCAACAAGATATTTATGGGTTTTGATAAATTATCGCAATATAAAAGATATTTGAGTGAGGAGATACATTTTTTTTATCCGATGAAAATGTAAAACAGGAGTTGTGCTATGTGAATCAAATAATTTTGAGGAAGGAATAAGTTTTCCTAATTTGTGTATTTTGTTCTTGGTGCAAGTTTTGAAATATCTAAAAATTTTAGATTGGTACACGAGAAATAATTTATTTTAAAATGTTTACTATTAACCAAGCCAACCAACCAATGGAAGCTAAAATAAATAGCCGAAGAAGAGAGACAGAAAGGAAAAACTACGAAAATAGGATATCAAAAGATCACAATTGATGGAAATGAATGGAGATGGGACAGGGAGCAGGATAAGTTGAAAGAAAATAAAACAGCAACAAACCATTAACCCCCAAAAAAAACTGATAATAAAGAATAATAGAAATAGAAATATTAGCACAACGATACAGGCAAATAAAACGGACAGGAGAAAGGAAATACAAATAAAAAAAAGAAATAAGAAAAGATAACAAGAGGACATCATAAATGACACAAGCAATGAAAAAGGACTAAAACACAAAAAGAACCTAACTCCAGAAAACACTCCAGAAAAAAAGAATGTAGCTTACATCCGAAACTAAGTAAGTAACTATTGACCAAATAATAGTTAAAATTTAGCAGATGCCAGATTTCATAACTGCATAATAGCTTTTAAAAGTAGCAATATGTAGATGTATTAAAGTCAACTACATATCCGAAAACTAAATTTAAGAATTGTTACTATAAAAACTTTTTAAAGTAACTAATCCAAGTCAGCTATGGAGTTTTGTAGAATCTTATGTAGGTACTGTGTTTCTAAAAAAGTCCAAAAAACTATAGCATTTAGCAGTTTTTGTTTGTGTATTTGTTTATCATTGTGCTTGTTTGTTAGATAACACTGATTTAGAATTTAAGTTAATAATTATTTACCACTAATTTTATCTTCATGTTTTTATATTTAAATTTGTTGATCAGCGCCTGATCTAGCAACTAATTAAGGACAGGGTTTTGTTTGTGATCCTGTAATAGAAAGTAATAAATTAAAAATCATGAGGGAACCACCGCTTTGCCGTTGACACCACACAATCAGCAAACTTTTTTTTTGCTCTTACTGCGACGAACAACAATTCTCCTTCTTGATCCAAATATTTGGAGTCATCGGTCAAATTAGCTTATAATATATGCTGTGGTCCAATCTCGGTGATTAAACGCTAACTGTAACATTGCTTCTTATTTTGACGACAAAGCAGTGTTTTTTTTTTCCACAGGAATGCGCCCAAACAAATTAGTTTTCCTTGTTTTTTTTTACTAAAGATCCGGACACAGTTTCTGAACGATTTAGCTCGAGTTGTGAGCGGATTTCCGGTGCTGAAAGAAACTACCTGACTGTGTGCTGCCAATGGCTAATCACAAGGGTTGTTTCCTAATAATCTTGGCCTTTTTTTTCTGGTTATGGAGTTGAAAAATTACTACGCCTTGAAAGAATACTAAAACTATTATAGTGGTGTCAACATTCAAAAAGTTTGCTGCTGATGGATTAGTTTTTTAATATCGAGTAATCGAAAAATTTTATTCTTGAGAAAAGTTGTATCTAATTTTAAATTTTAAAAAGCTCGATACAAGTTCATACATCAGCTTTTAGCGATTTTTAAACAATTCGTTAGGAAAAAGTGCTCCTATTTAAGGGAAAACGATAATTTATTGAATATTATTTTTATATTATAAACAACTTATTTTAAACTTTTTTAAAATGTTTAAAATAAGGGCACTTTACTCTTTCCGAATATTTCAAAAATCGTTAAAATCTAGTGTTATAAGAATTTATTATCGAACTTTTTTTTAAACTTAAAATTAGTTTTAGATCATGCACCAACTTTCTCAAGAATAATAGTAGGTACCTATATTTTACAACAAGAGAGGAGTCAATTTTTTTCGTGAGGCGAGTGAGCAAATATCACGAACGATAAAAATTGATTTCCACTCGAGTGGTAAATGCTATTTTTTCTACGAATTTAAAATTATATTATAGAACGAAAGTAATCTACACGAACTAAATGATAAATATTACTATGTATTAAGTATTAATTAATCATATCATTTCATTTCCATAGCGACACCACCACACTGACATAAATAAAATTATAACCTGCAAACGAAATATATTTAATATTAATTTTTGTACCATTCTTAGGGTTTCGCATAAAATGGTACATTAAAATTAAATTATTTGATTAGAATATTAACGCAATTTTAGTTTATTATGAGCTAAAAAAAAAATCGCCAATTTTACAATTTGAATTTGACATTGACCTTGACATTATTTTCGCCACTAGTGTAGGGTAGGCAGTAGAAAAAATTATTTGAGAAACCAATAATTAAAAAAAAATCATTTGTTGCATCCTTTTTGATGTTAAACTTAGGTACTATAAAAATAAATATTGAAATTTTGACGATAAATTTCACCTTTGGTCATATTTTTGAATCCTAAGCAATCTCTCTCTATGACGTTTTTTTTGTGACTCTTAAAATACGGCTCTTGGAATATTTCTGAAATCGCTAAAATCTAGTATCCTATGATCTTTTATGAAATTTATTTCTTCTTAAAATTAATTTTAGGTCATCCACCAACTTTTTTTAAAAATAAAAGTTTCTGAGATATTTTTAATAAAAAACTTTCTGATTTGTTGTTCCATTTTGAATGACGCAGCATAGAAAAAATACGGTGAATAATGAATAAATTAGTTGTAAAAAGGAAAAATAGTCAAGTTTCTTAAAAAAAATCAAAAATCCGTAATTTTTTTTTTTAAATTAAATTTTGCCCTATGCAAGGCAGAAGATTGAAGAGACGCTGGCCAACAGACTTAAATGGTAATTGAGGGGGCCTCGATGGACGCTCACCTCTCCACGTCACCAGTGCAAGAAACTCAACCTCCTGCACACGCCAGCGCATTAGCTTATAGATTGTATAAATCTGATTGCTAAGAAATAATTATTAAAAAAAAAAGGTATTAAGTAAGACGTGGTATATTCAATTTGACTTTCATACAAAAGCACAGCCTTTTATAGTCTTCCATTAATTTAAAAAGAAAGTTAAGGACTCGATCCAATTTCACGATGTAAATTACCCATACAGTTTTTTAGCATATGAATGCTCTCCTATATTTCCACATGCAGCAAAGAAACGCCGCTAGCCCAATTTTGGAATCCTCAACTAATGAAAGCGCGTAGCTTTTTCGAGGTTAATAAAAAAATAATGTGTAATGCAACTGCAGTAACGTGACGACATTAACATTGAACCTTGACCCAATCGTCGGGGTCAAAAAAGCTGCGCGCGTCGCCGTCTGCACGCTACTCCTGAGCAGCGACGCTCAGCGTCAAGCTGGTTACAGTTGATCTAGTATAACTGTTGCGGTTTAAAGTAACGTGCACCTGTGTGTATTGTAGTTGCGTGTGGTAGTTATATAACTTTTTAGCAAAGTTCCCGTAGTACATGTTCATCGAGAATAAATCATAACACAGCCTAAAGTAATTTTCGAAACTTTAAAAGTGTTCCTCAAACTTCAAAACCAGCGAAACAATTCAAAAAACTGGCGCTGTTAGAATTTCTCTTACTAATATTCAAAGCGTCACTGTGTATCTAGGATTAAAAAACGTGTTTTATTGGTTCTTGTAATAAGATTTTCCACTTGCATGACTTTAACTTCCAACAAAGCTTTTAAAATGTTGTTTAATCGTTGTAGGATCTCGTAAAATCTGTTTCCTGGAACATTTATGTGTCAAATAACTTTAATAATGGTCCATTACTAACGGATTTTAAAAGTGTTAAAACTGCTAATGGATAATCGGTTTTCACAACGTTCTTACGGTTGAACAAATGTACCAACAACCTAATTAAGTTTGAAACCGCATTATCGTCCAGTGCTTTTTCAATTTACATTATTACTGTAATAACTGTAGTATAATTTGTTTATGGTTCAGGAATGGGAATAAAATACAAAAGCTTTGTTTCGAAAACTAACGAGGTCTTACAAAAACCCTTTAAGGCACCTTTTAAATAAACGCACAGTTAATTTAAATGAATATTAGACGGCCTAATTAATAATTCAATGTAATTAAGTTGGAATTATGAAAAGGCTTAAATAATTCTTACCGTGTTGTTGTAGTGGTGGTTTGCTTGATAAAATAAAGTTTTTCGGTACTGATATTTAACTTATAGTGAGGGAAGAGTGGCTTATTATTTAATGGACGATACTCCCCTTAACAACCACTTTCCATTAAAAGGATTCCATTAAGGGGTATGCTTTCGCATAAACATGCAGGTGAGTGTTCAACTTTAGGTGTGAACTGTTTTTCATCATTTTAAAATTCACTTACGTTAAAGTTATGTAGATACAGGGTGTCCCGGCTATCGTGAACAGCATGGGGATGCTGTAAACGGTAAGAGATATAGATTAACGAGCAACTATTCTATAAAAAAAATCTTGAAAAAAATGTATTGTTTTTTCGCAATTGTTAAAAAACAAACAAAAATACGTTTTCGATTTTTGCTTTTCACTTGCTTATTTGAAATAATGCTCCAAATATTTTTGGACATTATCGGGACGTTCAGTTGTTTTTGCTATTTTAAGATCTGTAACACGATTAAAAATAGAATTTTTTCTGGTTTCTTTGGTGGATGGGTTGATAGGGTTATCTTCAAAAATAGATAAGTTATTAAAAGTACAATATTATTGTATTTATTACATTTAATCAAAGTGGCCATTGAAAAACATAACAATACATCACATAAATAAACTAGCTGTACTTAATTAAACACAAAAAAAAACTTAAATAATTTAAGATATTTTTCAAATTACATAATAATTTATGATTTTTCAATTACTATTACTATTGTTTTTTTTTTTTTAGGTGTTGCGACACCATATTTGTTTTTTTAAGGCATAATACATATTTTTTTATACGGTTTGAAAGACATTTTTTCCTCCTTTCGACGCACTAAAACTTTTATACCCTTACATAAGAAATTTTTTAAGAAAATCGCAAGCAAAAGAATTTTCACGATAGTGGACACTGTGTTGTTGTTTGTTGTTAAACATTGATTATAAATAAATTAGTAGGCTTTGCAAAAAGAAAACAGAACAAATGCATGTAATGTCACAATTTGATCATAGTTCGACAGTTTTGTGTTAAGCACTTTTTTTAAATGCCTTTGTCGTTTTCTCGTGCAGAAATAATGAAAACAAGGGCTGTAGTGCAGTAAATTCGTTTAGAAAACGCTTACAAAAATGTATCCAGTAGGAAGGACACCATTTTGAACATTTATTACAGTAGTTTAGTGTTTACAGTTGTAACCTAATTAACTTTCTTTTTTAATTTTGTACCGTCTTGTATAATTTTCAAAGCGTACTAAAATTAATTAATAACGTACGCTTTTAAGACATGTTTAATAAAAAATGATTCTTCTGCGATTTTCTTAAAAATTTTGTTATGAAGGGTATAAAAGCTTTAGTGCGTCGAAAAGAGATAGAAAATGTTTTTCAAACCGTGTAAAAAAATTGGTGTGGTGCCATTAACAAAAAAAAAAACGAATACGGTGCCGCAATTCTTAAAAAACAAAACAAAACAAAAATTTTACAGGAAAATAGGTTGGGAAATACTGTACCAAACAACTTTTATTTGAAACTTTTTTTGGTAATTCTTTCCAGTAACAAAATATGTGGGGCTGTCATAAGTGATGCTTCAGCTTGTATACATCTGTATTTAAAAACATATTGCAGTCTAGCTTACTCACTGATTATTATCAAAATGCAGCTTTTACGGATTAAATGAAGCTGCGTTTTGTAAATTCCAAAAGCGCTAATTAATTTTTCAGTTCGTTTTTGTTTACTTTAAAACTCATTCCAAGCACATTTGTTGTTTTAGCCTAAACATACAAGGACTACCGTGTGATGAAGTTTTCTCTCCGATAAAATAAAATTTCAGTAAGAGCACGTTTAGAATAAAAATTAGATACGTTTCCAAAATTTTACGAAGATTACACTTCTTAATAAAACAAAAAAAAAAAGCAGGCAAAGGATCATAAGGCAATTAGATTTTTTATATTAAACTTTAAGTTCCTGTGTTCTAGTTACGTTAGCTCCAGATGCAGCTAAATTTAATTTTAAGAAAAGTTTACATTTTTCACTCATAAAGTGTTTACTTTAGACAAAGCTTAAAAAAATATAAGCTAAATTGAAAATAGTGTTTTCAGTTTTTATTTCTTAATTAACATGTACTTCTAAAAGTATTATACCTCTTCTATATGTTTTGATTGAGTTGTGGAACTACTGGTAGTAACTTATAATTTCATGATTTTTGTATTTCCTTAAGTTTGCTTCTCCTCACATCATATTTTATAATTGTGTCGAGAATCTGTTTTTAATTTTCTCAGATATGGTTTGAGCTACACTGTAAAAAGTATTTCTGTAAATTTACCACGATAATCATTGGCTTTATTTAGCCATGGATAATCATAGTAACTTTCCAACTTAAAATGTATATTTACATAAGTGATGTAAAATTACAAAAGTAGTGTAAAACATTTTTACAAAAAAACTGTAATAATTTACATTTAGTTTATAGTAAATTTCCATATCAGAAAGTTAATGTTACTAATGTTTCCATCTTATTTACACCTAATATGTAAATATTATGTATTTTACTGTATAGTATAATCTGTAAATATACACCAATATTTTGGGAGTTTACAGAAATTTTTAGTGTTATTACATTTTGTGTGTGTTGAGTGTGATTAAGTGTGATTAAGTGTGTGATTAAGAATCGAGGCCATTAGAAAGATTTGAGGCATAAGCAGTATTTCCGATCAACAATGTCTGAAATTTTGAATACCTACAATCAACGTTGACATACTGCTACCACTACAAACTTTTAATAATACATAATTATAAACACAGTTTTTTTTTACAAAGAAATCTTAAATAACGGAGATGTTGTAGGTTGTGGTACAATAAAAATATTAAATATGTTTAATATAAGTTTTATTGGTCTATAAATATAAAAAAAACTTAGCCCTAATAATGACTTAACATAAAAAATACACATTGCAATTTGGCTTCAGATAATGACATTTTTATACAAACAAATATGTTAGTTCAGGTACATAACTTCTGCTTCTTAAATGATACGAAAATATCTTAAATTTATAATAACTAAAACACAAATAATATGAACATGCAGACAAACGTCTTTTACAAATGATACATGAATAACTAAACAAACTATAATGAATGTTATAATAGTATAGACCTAAATCTAAATAATAACTTTAAGATAGATATGTAATAAACATTGGATACTTTGTTTCCTTTATTTAAAGCAACATAATTATTATTCCTTTTGTAATATTTTTCACGCAAATAATTTGTTCCTAATTTTTTATGCGCTAAGTAAAAAAGATCTTCTGTGATAATGTGCTTGTTTACTTCTATTCCAATATCTGACAATTTGTTAACAATAAATGAATTATTTAATTGGCTAATATCTCCGAGACCGTCTATTAATGTTTGTAACGATTTTTTTTGGTTAAAAGAACTTTGATTCCAATGTTAAATAAAGAGAAGAAAATAACTTTAAACTGAGTAATTTTAAACTCTCACTACTTATTTCATCAACAACACTTTCAAACACACTCAGCTCCAGATCTTCAGAATTATTATTAAGCTTACTGATTTTCATATTAGCAATTACTTCAACTTGCGATCTTTTTTCGTAGTAACGTTTTCTTACAAAATGAGACTGAATGGTAAATACACTATCAAAAGAATTTTTTACATTGCAATATGCCTTCAGTGGACATTTAACTCGTTTTCCAGCTTTTATATAGGTTTATAAAAATTACTGGTAAAAACCTTATTTGATCACTTATAAAATCACAGTTTTCCACATTACATTTATATAATAAATTATTTGAGACGTCAATTTCATAGTGCATTCTGGTTAGGTGCGTGACAAACGCTCCGTATTTTCGGAATCGCATAGAGCAGCCATCGCATCGTGCAAACAACAGTTTGTCGGTGCAAGTAATTGTGTAAATCGTATTTTCTTATTGTAGTAAATGTTTCGTTGCAGACGCTGCATTTATACATTTTTTGTAAAAAAAAATATTTTTATTCACCTGCAAAACTCACAGAACACTTCCAACCACATAGACATAGACAATGCCCAATGAACAAATCTTAAAGAAACCGACACAAACACGTGTTACAACCCGCAATTCGGTGTATGTGGTGGGATAATTTTACATAGTTTCCTCATGTAAATGTCCAGTAAGACTGTAAATATTAAGTAATTTTACATAACATTTTGTAATTTTAATTTCATCCTGTAAAATACTTGTAAAGTTCACCAAAACTTAGTATTTTTACTATTAAACGAATGGAATAAGCCATTTACATTGTTTTTGTGGTAATTTTTATGTAAACTTACATATTAGCACATGTAACTTAGGTGTATTTTTACATGCATTTTTTACAGTGTACTATCAGTTAACTAGTTAACACATTTATTTACATTTTATTGAGCTAATATTTAAGCTTGTTAAAAACAGTTGATTAGTTTTCTCACGATCTGTATGCGTTGTAATCTAAGCCTCTGTTTTTTTTTACTATGAGCGTAAATTAGAGAACTACTTAAAAAGTAATTGAAAATTCACCCAGAATAAGAGGTTCTCAAACACCGAACATTAATATTTTATTTGCAAGCCGTCTCTTGAAACAAATTTATGGCAGCTATTAGAGAAACTGTGTAGGAAAATGCAAGAGGTAAGATTCCCTCCTCTTTGTACGCACCTGTGAAACACAATACGCTTGTCGAGATGATGAAACCTTACTCTAGAAACTCACTTGTTCCTGTTGCTTTGTTACAGGTGATCAAGCGATGTTAATGTAAGGTCAAATCAAATATAGCATCAATCATGTGATGTATGAGTACTTCACCAAAGTGGTATTTTATTGTTGAAACTATTTAGCGAATAAAAATAAAACAAATGTACTCCGTAGAGCTGGTTCTTAAAGTACAAACACAAGTTTTTAACGAAAGCTTTATTTGTGAAATTTCTACAAGAAGATGGTTTTGTTGGGTGTGGATTAATGCTATGAATTATATTGTAGGGGTCTCCGCTCCTAGACCCGTTCCAGCCCTTGGTGGATTAATAATTTATTGCTCAGTGACGTGTCCAAGCGAAATTTGAATATTCGCTTGGTATTTCAAACTAGAGAGAAATTGAGCAATCCCAAGGGTAATTTATTTAGTTTCTGTTATATTTTTAACAACTTCCTTTACATTTAAAAAAAAATCCATTGATTTTAATAGCAATTGATAGAACATGAACAATGTTTCACCAAAAAGGGTACGTTATTCAATACTAATTTTATGCAATCCGATCAAAAAATTACAGTCTAATAAAAATTCGAGCGGTATGATAGTTTGGAAATCTTGCTTATTATAAGAGTTTGCGCGTAACAGGAAAAAATTTCCTAGACCAGGGGTGGCGAACCTTTTGATGTCCGCGCGCCATTTTTTTTTAAATGTTTAAAGTTTAAGCAAACCATTTTTAGGCATATTCTGTTCTAGCGTTAAAAATCCCAATTACTTTAGACTTTACGCAAAGTATTTTATTTGTGTGAAGATAGCATGGGGTTCCTAGCATGGGTTTGTGTCTTTGCTAAGTGTACGCACGGCCGGGCAAATAAGTTACATGGAAAGTTATTAATCGTTTCCTCGATAACGAAAAGAGATTTTATTATGAAATCTGCAAGGGATATGTACAATACCTTTATCTAGAGTAGAGGGTAGTGTATGCAAAGGCCAATGTCTGTCCGTCAGACGTCTCTCCGTGGCGAAATAAAAAACGTAATATACATTACAAGTGAAAAAGTAAAAATAATTCATAAATTTCTCGATAACAGGCGAAGATTCTTTCATGAAAATTGCAGGGGATATGTAAAATACTTTTATTTAAGGGGTAGTACATACCAAAGTCATTGCCTGCCCGTCAGAGACCCATCCAACGCATAGTACCATATGTTATATACATTATCAGTAAAAAAGTCAAAATAATTAATTATTTTCTCGGTAACGGAAAGAGATTCTTTCATGAGATTTGCAGGGGATATGTAAAATACTTTTATCTAAGGGGTGGTACATACCAAAGTCATTGTCTGCCCGTCAGAGACCCATCCAACGCATAGTACCATATGCTATATTCTTTATCAGTAAAAAAGTAAAAATATTTAATTATTTTCTCGGTAACGGAAAGAGATTCTTTCATGAAATTTGCAGGGGATATGTAAAATACTTTTATCTAAGGGGTGGTACATACCAAAGTCATTGCCTGCCCGTCAGAGACCCATCCAACGCATAGTACCATATGCTATATTCTTTATCAGTAAAAAAGTAAAAATATTTAATTATTTTCTCGGTAACGGAAAAAGATTCTTTCATGAAATTTGCAGGGGATATGTAAAATACTTTTATCTAAGGGGTGGTACATACCAAAGTCATTGCCTGCCCGTCAGAGACCCATCCAACACAAATTTTAATGATAAAGAATATAACATATGGCACTATGCGTTGGATGGGTCTCTGACGGGCAGGCAATAACTTTGGTATGTATTACCCCTTAGATAAAAGTATTTTACATATCCCCTGCAATTTTCATGAAAGAATCTTCGCCCGTTATCGAGAAATTTATGAATTATTTTTACTTTTTCACTTGTATTGTATATTACGTTTTTTATTTCGCCACGGAGAGACGTCTGACGGACAGACATTGGCCTTTGCATACACTACCCTCTACTCTAGATAAAGGTATTGTACATATCCCTTGCAGATTTCATAATAAAATCTCTTTTCGTTATCCAGGAAACGATTAATAACTTTCCATGTAACTTATTTGCCGGGCCGTGCGTACACTTAGCAAAGACACAAACCCATGCTAGGAACCCCATGCTATCTTCACACAAATAAGTATTTTACAGCACACATAAGCTAAACACAAAGTGAATCAACAGGCTATTTCTTAAAAACCAATAAAGTTTACGTTAAAGTAAGCTAATAAAAGAGAGATACTTTGAAACTACCGTCATTGAACAAAATTTATAATCCTGTATAGGACTGCCAGGTGCTCTAAACTTTTACTGTAAGTAGGTTGGGGAACGAATCTAAGCTAAACATGATATCTAGTTTGACTTCTATATCAATGAGCAAATGTGAGATAAAGTTGTTACTTTTTAAATTTGTCTAAAAGTCACTATTTTCTTCGTGTTACATTTTAATTCCTGTACAGTTTTACAGCCGCTACTAGCCGCTAGTATTTCTCTTTCATAACTAAACTTTTCCCAATGTGTGCATTTTAAATGTAATGTGAACCGTACGTACGCTTCTGTTAGACTTTTAAATAACAGTATTAGTAGCAATTGTCGATTTGTTCCAAGTAAAAGTTTGATAAAGGCAAGCATTACGTGGAAAGTTTGTGGTCAAGTTTATTTCTATTATTTCTGTGTCGTAGTTTTCACGTGGTCTGTTGACCTGTTACTCTTACTTTTTCATAAAAGTTTTTGTTCTATACATAAAAGACAGCCATGAATCTTGGTTTGTGTAGGATTATCAAAGAAAAACTCATTGATGGATTCTTCGTTGTTAGCTTAAGATAAGACCTCCACCGGTGTTCAACTTTTTTTAACGTAAGAGTATTTTTTAGCTAGTTGTTGTTTGTTATCCAAAATACACACAGATCGATAACTACTATGCTATGGGTTGTTTTCAAATTCAATTAATGACCTGCAATAAACCTAATTGTAAATAAAATAATCCGAAAATATAGCCCTTTCCTGGCAGGTTGCATGTAGCGAGCTAAATTTTTTAACCCGCTTTCGCTAATATAGAACAATTTTAATGTATAACAATAATGACGCTCAAACCTTAATGACACCTTATGGGAATTAAGCGGGTAATTTAACATGGGTGTGGTACTGCAGAAGTTCAACAATTGACACATAAAATAGGGTCAAAGCTCTGACACAAACACATTTGTTTAATTAACAAAGTTTATCACTTCATCCTCTAAAGTGTCGAAGATTTAAGCAAACTATAACTTTGGTAATACACTAACGATAAATCGGAAACACCCGTAAAATAGTAGGTAAGTATTATTGAATACCTAGATTTTATTATACAGGGTGTTTCTTCAGAATATTACGAAGAACTTCGGAAGGTAATTTCTTATCGAAAATTAAGGGGGGCTTTCAGATATTTTTTTTCCCTTAGACATCTCCTTTTGGAGTTACACCCTCCCCTAAAGAGGAGCAGTAAAATTAGGTTTTTATTTTATTTCTTAAATTTCTTAAATGTGTAGGAGAATCTTCCACTTTCACAACGGGCAAAAAAGTACGACTCTTGTTGTTTTTTTTATCAGATTTTTTTGGAGGGTTAAAATTTTGCAATTTAAAAATTTCGTTTTCATCAATGTATGCTTTGGCCCCACTATTAAGCATAACGTACCCCTTGTCAGTTGGATCACTTCTAAACAAGTTCATTTATGCGTAAAACACATAATGTAAAATTATTTAGTTCCACCAATAAATTTTTTCGGTCACTGTATTATTACCTTCTGCGTCTCACCCAGTGGAATAGTTTGGCTTGTCGAGGCGAGGGGCCCACGAGGCCCATGATCACGGGTCCCTTGTGCCATGCGTGTCCATAAACGTTGTCAGTTCTTGCTCCGTATGTGGCAGCAGACTCACTTCTGCAAGAATTCCAAGCATTAAATAATTAATACTTAAGTTAAAAAGATTTCGTTCAATAAAAAGTGTCTTGACTCGTTATACATTTACTGCAGTAACTGATGTTGCATGTTTGATACTAGTGCTAATGCGGCGATAAATTATCATTACAAACATAATAAAACAAAACAAAAACAAACATAATATGCAAATAATATTAATAAATTTAATGTTTCATGTAGTTACAATACGAATATCAAACAAAACGTTATTATAAAACTGTTAAATTTACACATTTTATGTGCAAATATAAACGAATAATCTATTACTATAACATATTTTCATGACGAACTATTTTCATATAGTCTATAAGGTATTAATATCTCTCATTGAACACTCGGCAGTTCTTTTAATAATCTTGTGACATTCTTCATCAATATAAAATAAGTTCAAAATATTCGTGTTAAATACTTTTGATTTTCCATTTTCATGGATACGCGATAAAAGTGATTAAGGCTATTAATATTGGCATTTGTTGTCATTTTCAAGGCTAACTATTTAAAAATGTTACAATTTCTCTTTATTTTATCAAAAATTCTTAATAATTCGAAAATGATTGCAGATAGATATAAGGGGAAACGCTAAGACAGATTGATGCAGAATTTAATTTTGCATTAGAGAATTTAAAAAAATATTTGGGCATTGTATCTAAAAAAAACGAATTTTACTGGTCTGAAGTTGTATTAAAAGAAAATTAAATTTTGGACACCCTGTAAGTAATGCATCGATAGTAAAAATTTCAGTATGAACTCCAAGGTATCATCTATGCATAGTCTCAATTTAAGCGTTTTCTCTTCAAAAATGGCGGCGGTAGATAATATTTAAGCACCACGATAAAAATCCAAAAGAAATTCAAAAAAGTTCAAAAATCTAAGAAACGACTGCACTTATGTATCAAAAAATGCAATAAAAAATATACCATTGCATTTGAAATAAGAAAGTAGACGTCTACTTCCGGAATTTCCGGAAGTGTTGCCATCTTGAAAATATTTTCAATATACAGATCTTATGTCATTATGGTCATAATCAAAATTTCAGATTAATATCCTTTATTATTCTTCACATATTTTTAATGACCGGTCCCAATCATTCACCCTGTATACATGAAAAATTCAAATATATTTATTTATAAGTTATTTTAGTAATTTTTTCACCATTTGCTAATATAGAAGTTTTGTTAGGGTTACTTTTAAAAAAAATCAATCAACTTCTTGACTGGTTAAACAACTGGCGCGTAAAAGTTAACCACAACAAATCAGCCCAGGTCACGTTCACAAATCGAAACGTAATTTGCCCTGCGGTAATAATAAACAAAGTGCAATTGCCTGTGAGAGACGAATATAAATACCTAGGGCTAACACTAGACAAAAGACTTGATTGGAAACCGCACATAATTGACAAGAAAACACAAATCAATCTTAAATTAAGACAGATGCAATAGCTTATCAGGCGAAAATCCCAGTTATCCACAAATAATAAACTCCTCCTTTATAAATGTATAATAAAACCAATCTGGGCATACGGCATCCAACTCTGGGGATGCACTAAGCCAACCAACACTAAAATAATCCAAAGAATTCAGTCCAAAATCTTAAGAACAATCCACAATGCTCCATGGTACATTACAAACAAAACTCTTCACGACGACTCGGCCATACCTTCAGTAAAAGAGGAAATAGTCCGATTATCAAGAAAATACCTCAATGGATTGCAGGGACATCCCAACGACCTAACCAGCCAACTGAAAGTTCCTCACGCAGCTGAAAAGCGTCTGAAAAAAACGTTGGCCAGCGGACTCGCTTAACAATTAGCATTAGTTTTTAGTTATAATTATTGATTAATTAATAATTAGTTTCGGAGATTTTGTTACTGGACAAAGTACTCCTTCATATGTAGTAACCATTCAAAACATTTACTTATTGCTTTAGCTTTTAGCAGATTGTAAATTTCTATATGAAAAAAAAAAAAACAGACACCCTATTTATCAAAAACAGTTGAATAAATCAAACTTAAACCAAGATATTTTTCCAAAATTATGTAAAAATCATGGTATAAATTAGGTTAATGCGTAACCTAGATTAATAGATAAGTTAAACAGGTTTCAGAAATTATACTTTGCTATTATAATGAGGAAGTGGTGGGGTTTTAAAATGGTTAAATATGTTAATGAAACTGTATCAAGTAAAATTTGTAATTAATTACAGGATTTAAAGTTTGCGTGTACAACGGTTTTATCGATTTAATGTATCTGCCCACTTTTTGAGTAAATAGAGTCATTTTTAAGCTGTTGGTTGCCGATTTACATTAATTATAACTTGCGAAACAGATACCGAGTTCGATTGGGGTAAATATAGCGTAAAATATGTCTACGGCTGAATCAAAATTAGGTTCTACCGCACCATGTGATTTAAATAATTTATTGGTGCAATTACCTCCATCCATTCGGGTTGTATTTTTAGAAACATTTTATCACGGGAAATATTTAGGTAATCAAGATAAAATTCAGATCATTTTATCAAAAAATGAAACATAATTTTCACATAATATTCCGGTATTTTCATTCAGCAAGAATATTTCCTGAAATAACCTTATTAAAATACTATCGATTAGCATTGGCTAAGTTTGATAAAGCATTACCTAATCCTGCTACATGAAACATGATTCTGTTTTTAATAATCTTGTTCTCAAGTATAGCTACTTCAATATTCTGCAATGTCTTCCTGTTGAAAGGCAAATTATAGACGAGTTTTAAATTTTTCACATTTTAAGCATTTGAAATAAAAAACATATATTTTCAAAACAAATTAAAAACTACGACAATCAAAACAATTCCATAGTATATAAGTAATAAAAAACTTTGATGTTTGATGAATAAAATAATCAATGATTTCTTCGAAACGAAGTTGTTTGTGTAGAAATCAAATATTACGCCAATAAATATAACTACGACGAATTTTGTTAGAGTATGTAAATATTTCAACAACGAAAAATTTGCATTTAATGGTTAATCGATTGGGCAAGCCTTGTCTACAGTAGTAATGACCCTGAATAAAGCACACTGAATCAATTTGTCAAGGCCACATTTAATATGTCCGATAATAAAGGGATGTGAGAAATTTTTGCAGAACTTTAATCAACACTGAAGGGTTTACCAAAAAGTGTTTAAGAAAAGTGTTTATTGCTTTTAAAACATCTTTAAAATCCCGAATTGGAAATGGACATATCAAAAACAATGAATATTATTATTGATTGTTTAAAACTCGTGCAGCATTTTCCATGCGTTTGTACTAATAATTGATCGAAGTTTGCTGTAAAAATAATTTAATTCCATTCAGGTTATTAATTTTTTTTTCATGCAGTAGAAAGTTATTATGTATTTTATTATATTAGAAATATTCAGTAACGTTTTTAATTTTTGTTGTTGTTGCATAGTTTTATAAAAAAAATCAAATTGCTCAACTTATATTTTTTTAATGTAGCTAATCAGCAATATTAAGAAAATTTTTGGTAAATCAGGGGCCATAATTAAAATAAAATAATAAAAGTAAGAACTCTTTCTCTAATAGTATTATGCCTTGCCAATGTATACAGGGTGACTCGTCACAATATGTTTCTACATTGGATTACATAGTTGTTAATATTTAAATGAAATTTTAATTTGAATAGACCAGAGGTGGCGAATCTACAGCATGCGTGCCACAGTTGGCAGGTACAAAATTTTTATTGGAACGTGGTAGAAATAGTTGCTTTTCTAAAATTGTTAGTAAAGTCATACTGTTTTTTAAATAATGAATTAATAACACCAAATTATATTTATTTAAATACAAGGTTTAAATAAGACGGTTCTCACCATGTTTAATTTAATTCAAGCATTTCAAACAAAATTACAAGTATGTAAACGAGATTTTGCTTCTCATTTCTTACTTCCTACTTATCAAACGGAAATAAATCAAATTGGCTAAAGATTTAATCACAGCTGTGGCATCAATAATAGATGAATTTTTGTCGCAATTTTCTAAATTAAAATATTTGGAAGAAATTTCAAAATTCATAATTTACCCAGACATAATCAAAGTTGATGAGATTTTTGAATGGTTAAAATTATAAAATTTTGAAATGCAATTAAATTATTTTCAATCAAGTGCATTTTGGAGGCAAAAGTTTTTTGACTTAAGGAAAAATTTAGTGATTATTGAAACAGAACGTTTGAAGTAAAAAATAAAAAATAATGCTACAAGAAATTTTTTTAATGCCTTGCAAACAATTCCAAAATAGTTCAAATCTTTAAATAAATTAGCGTCGGTTATTTTAACTATATTTTCTTCAGTCATTTAACACAAATATTGTATTATTTTACACTTCATCTCCACACAATCAGTAATGCTTTTTTCGTTCATTACAAAAGTTACCTGGCACGCCAGCATTTCAAAATGTGAAAATTTTAAAAAATTGGCACGCGGACATAAAACTCCACCCCTGGAGTAGACTCTATATGTGTACATACATAATAATTATTAATTTAAATTTATTTTATTTTAATACTTAAAAGCAAATTTCACATTTGTTTCAACAAACTAAATTTTCACTAAAATAATATATTTATGCATAGGTATATGTCTTGCACAGTGCATTTAGTTTATCAGTAGAGTTTTACGCTGAATCATGTAGGTTATAGATGTTGTCATACAAATTGAATTTAGTGCACTGTTGCTACATGTTAGTGTCCTGGTGATTAATGAATGGTCTAAAGTCTAGACTGACGTACAATATCCTTATATTTTTGCAAATAAATTTTACTTAGCTTTGACACAAAATATAATTTTTGTGTAAGCTGTCCTTTACCTATTGATTTATTTGTTTATAAACTAAATGTTTGTCGTTCACCCGCTCAAATCGATTTGTTCGCATTATCAAAATGACTAATGTTTCATTACTAAGAGATATCATTATATTATGAATTATTCATAACAAAGTAACGATGAAGATAATGCGGTAAGTTTGTGGTTGTGGCTGGCATTCTTCATTTACTCACGAAACGTCGGTTATTCACCTTCCCATGTCGTCCTAACGTTTAGGGATGGCAATTCAAAGCACAATTGTAGAAATGGTGGAGGCGACGGAGGAAACTTTGCTTGTATTTTGTTCACTCTCATTCTTGTCCAGGGACCTAAACCAAACAGCAATTTGGAACCAAAATCGGAAATAACTGATGTTTTTTCATGACATGTAAACCAGACTCATGTCAAACACTTCCTGCATGCCTATTAAGTGAGTTATAACGCACGGTAAGCAAAACGCACCCTCGTCTAGAAATTTCAAAGTAGGCACGTCAAAATTGACAAGACAGCGTAATTACATGTGTATATTAGCAAAAAAACCGTTAAAATCGTATGTATTGTGATCGTAGAAAAAATAAGCTACATAACACGAGTTGTAAAGCAATTACGTACTCGTGGAAATACAACTTTTCCACTCGTGCGTAATACGCTTCTTACAACTCTTGTTATGTAATATACTGTAATACCACTGCATAATATTTATTTATATAGTTTGTAACTGCATTAAAACAAATTTATAATAATTTTATACTTTAATATACACTGGTACACATTTTATCATAAACATATTTGATAACGTATACCCGTGATATATAATATTTTTTTATAAACATATTGAATAATAAACTAGCATTTCAAAGCAATTTTATTTTTTCGTGTGGCTATAGAACTGAATAATTTATTTTATTTCGCACGTTTTTTTTACTTGTAATTCTGTCTAGAGGTTATTAAATAAAACAATGAATATTACAGATTAGTAAATTATGCTTATACAGTAAAGTAATGTACGTTTTTTATTGCCTAATGTTTCATTTTCTATCAGAGTTTTTTTTTTTTTTAATTGTTAACCCTTAAAGAAACAACCTTTCGATTCGTTAAATCACTTAAAGCTGAAAATAGGAAAATAAAAATGGTTTAAGTTTTTATTAAACCGGTAACAGCTACTTTTACGGTTGAAACACATATTGCTTTCTATATCACAATTTAAAAAAAAAATGTATCTTTCATTACAGAACAATTTATGAGTAGGTAAATAATATTATCGATAACATATTAACTATTAGTGTTTCTTAACGTGGAGTTCCTCTATTAATTTCTTTATCTATTCAACCAATACCTGTTTTATGAATAAACTATTTACTATAGATTTTCTAATTTATTATTCCTCATAGTTTACGGTTTTGTTCTAAAACATGTACTTGTTTTTTTTCTGCCTACGGTAAGAAATAACTTGAGTGAGGTTAGACAGGAACTGCTTGAGAGGCAACCATAAATGTTTAAATAGTTTTAAAACTACCGGTTCACGTTCGAAATTAGTTTACCAAAGTATCGCAAAAAAATTAACTATTTACCAAGGAAAACCAAAACTTTCTTAAAATCTGCCTCTTGAGCTATTATTCATTCAAGGATAGAAGTATTTAAAAACATACAATAAACCTATCGGTTGGCCGATTTAATAAGAACATGTCTAAACGCGTCTAAAATTAAAATCGGTTTCAGTTTTTGCACCTCAAAATTTTTTTAAGTCACATTTTTCATAATTCGTTTTAATCAACTTGTTTCGGTTTGTGCATCATTTATCTTACACCTCTTACAAACGTAACTTAATTAGCTTGCTGTTACTAGAAAAATCACAGGTTAGGCGAACACATCTACTGTTAAGCTTGTCACGTTTTCTATCTGATTTTCTCATTGCGTCTGCTGTATCTGAAAAATCTGTATTTGTACGTCGTAAGATATTCTTTTTGAACAGATACAAGAAATGAAACTATTGGAAAAATCAAATTCCCTTAGTATTCGCGAAGTGAAACAAACAAATCTTGAATTGAGGCAAAACTCGATGCTCTTAAATGAATTTTATACCTTCATTAATTACAATCACTAGTAAATACAAAATTAATTTCTTGTAAATTAAAGGTGTTGCGATTTATTTGCACTGAACGAAAACCTGCAGATAATGAATTGTAGAAGACAGTTTAAATTTTATGCAAAAGACTTGTTGAAAATTAATGTTTCATTCATGAGCATTCGAGATCCTTTTGTTTCGATTTTTTGTTTGTAATGAACTGTTTGATGCTACGTATAAGTACATGCTCGTAAAATAAAGGTGCATTATCCGTCTAGCGCTTCCAGCTTAAAGAACAGCCGCCGTTTCAAGCACATGTTTGAAATCATAAGATCGCAGATAGACAAGTGCTCTTGAGAAATAGAATGCTTGAACACCGGCAGCACTTGTATGATATTGGAATCTGTATAGATTCGTAAAGCTTTTTATTTGTGTCTTACTTTTGTGTTTTTAATTGATCCTTCTTTTTATTTAGCCAATCTTATAATACTTCTTCTTCTCAACGGGCCTCTCCGTTACCGGATGTTGGCTATCCACAACGAGATTTTAATTTTGTTAGCAGCATTACAATAATTTCGTGGTTGTAGTGTTTTACCAATTTCTCAGATTCTTCAACCATGAGATCCTTCTCCGCCCCGGACCCGTCTTGCCGTCTACCTCCACATGAAGTATCAGTAGGCGACTAGTGAAAACGCGACTACAAAAACTTAGAAACCCAACACAACTTAGGGAAGGCTAATGGAAGAGGAAGAACAAACAAACATTTCAACATGAAATGTGAAATTTGCTCGGTAATCGATACTATTTTACAATTCTTTGTAATGTAGCTGTAGTGCATATCGATATTTGACGCTTTGCAAGCATCTGTTTTCCTACATAATAGAAATTAAATGCGAAACTTCTACAGTAAATTCGACAATTAAAAATAATAATAAAATCAGCAGATTGTGTTTTTGATGTATAGCAGTTTAAGTTTCTTTAAATGATACAGTTTGTTACATTTGTAGTTGTAATTTATGAACGTTAAATTACACAATTACTTTTATAAATATTTTAATATTACACAACTTTATCGATCGACATAACAAAGTAATATTTTTCCTTTAACAGGATGTTTTTTCCACCTTTTTGTAGTTGATCGTTCTTTACACTGTCAGGTTTCAATTGCGAGTGTATCAAACGACGCACAACCTCTATCAAAATATGTTTTCCATTTCTGTTATAAGTTTAACATTGTTGGGTTTGAAATTTTCGACCACAAAATCTTGTTAAATTACTATGTATTATTTATTTGTCCAAAAAAAGGTCCAAACAATGTTTTGTTATAATTTTGACAGTAAGTAGAGATAAAGCATTAACTTTTAAGCAGTGTTTACCAAACTTTAAACCATCTTATACCCCTTTTGAGCGTTTAGACTTGCTGGTGTATTCCTCTCGGCCGACGACAAGACTAGTTTCTTACCTGCATAATAAAGTTTATTGAATCATTTTCATCCACCGTGCTCACCTGACTTGACACTGTACGACTTTTGGTTATTTTTTGTAAATAAAATTTGCAGGGAAGAAAGTTTTTGTGTAAAAATATGCTATCGTTCTCGATTATTTTGCAAGTACATATTGCGAAACAAGATTTGTCTTATTTGACTCTAGTACTGCAAGTTGGATGGCAGCTTTTATCAACATAAACATAATGGCTCTTCGCAACTTCAAAGCAGCATGACTGCAACAGTTTCACTTCATGTCTAACGACGCAGATATGTATGTAAGGATATTATGCACACTAAGCTTCAATCAAGATTTTAAAGGCGTTGTGAGATGTTGAATAGTAAGTTAAGGGCAACTGCTACAAATACAAACTCAAGACATTTGAAATATATTAGCTCATTAAGTTGTAGTGTCGTTTGCTAGAACGGTCTGAATCAAGATGTTGAACTCTCTGATAGAGGTTGAATTCAAATATGTACTAAAAGAGACAAGATAGCTGAAATACCTACTCATGAGCAGACATCTATTAGGTACATTGCAATAAATGCAGTAAGAAGCTAGTACCTAGGTCATAGTTTTTTAATGTTATTAAGAACTATTTCCGTATCAACGTATTATAATACAACCTTTATATGTTTAAGAGTAAGAATGTGCTTTATCTCTAGAGATATAGGTACAATTGTCTTTTGCAGAAAAGATTTCCAATGCTATGCATAACCTTGTGCATGTAGCGATTATAGTAATTAAATCTATTTGATGCTAATAAGAGGGTGGAAAACTGCTGAGCACAAACAGTATTTTATTTTAATGGTTTGCTGAGGTTACAGCAATGTCATTTGAACAGGAAGCGGATAACGAAAGTATAATTGAAAGCTATCTACGATATATTAAAGCCGAATAAAGCGGCTTTGAGCAAAAAACAAAAAAGGCGTTTTGTAAAAAGTTTTAATTAAACAAAGGTATGCGAACATTGTTAGAGAAAGTGTAATTATTCTTTTTCTTTGTTAAAGAAATGTAATTAAACTTGACATTATACACGTACGGCGTTTTGTGTTTATATTTGAAACATTTTTGTATTAAAATCATATATTATTTCAAACTTGAATAATTCCGTAAGCTATGAGCTAGAACAAAAATAAAAATCGGCTTTTATAGATATTTTTACGTAGATTTTAAATATGAAATTTTCATAGCACTCTCGATTTTCGACTTGCATTTTTTTAAATGGAAGACATAGTTGGCCTTATTAAAAAGGTTAATTTTTTCTAGTCTCAAAGATATAGGGTTTGCTATACTTTGCATTTTTTTTTAAACACTCCAGTGCTCGCGCGGGATACTATAGTATCCCAGTGATGTATTTCTGCAAATTTTTGTCAAATGGCACAATATTATGGCTTCGTCATTTCAGTATCTTTTCATCGTACTTTGTAGACTTAGTTAGCCTTATTGCTTTTCAGTGACCAGTGCTATAAAAGCTGACAACTTAAAAAAATTACGCTTCGGATACCTGAGTATCCCGCACGATCACTAACGTGATTTTTATTTTTATAGATCGAGTTTTGTTCGTAAGGTATTTTTCATGTTATTTTTGTTTTTACTTACAAAAATAACTTTACTCACTGGAGAAAGAATGTTTTCAAAAAAATAAAAGAACAGCTGCACGTTATATAATCGCTGAATTTCCAGAAACCAGGAGTGAGGCGAAAAATGCGACTACCTATTTAGAAAATTGTAATAAACATTAACGCTACTTTTTTTGGTAATGCATCTCTGTCATAATTGTAATGTTCATGTTAAATATATTAAACAACCAAAAATAATTTTTTAAAGTCGTTAAAATCTATTATTGTGAGTGGGATACCATAGTATCCCACGCGAGCACTAACGTAACAAAAGTGAGCGCGAGTAACGGAGTGTTAATAATCAAAAGTAATTTTACATGTTCACTACTAATAGATTAGAGTTATCCCGTGTTGTTTTTTTTTTCGATGTAATATTTAAGTGTTATCTCTTATTGTTAGTGTAGCAGTTATTAGCCAGTTAAAAATTTTAGAGTTACTCATACAAAAGGTTAGAAAAATGGGCACTCTGTATAGGTTGTTACTTGATGGGCAAAGAAATTACGTTTATAAACGTTTCTAAAATACATCCTGTAGTGGATGGCTTTAGCCTTCAATTTAAATAATTATCAACTGTGTAGGGTTTTTTAAAAGTCATACAAAATCCTTACAAAAACTAATGATTATGCATGCATTTTTTGCTAACACAATAGTAATTTTTAGGCCGTTTGTACAGAAACAGCTTAAAATACGCCTCCACTACATTAATTTGTAGCAACGCGCCAACACAATTGAAAATCAACCGTAAAACTTTGTTTTGATCTTGACTTTGACCTTTATCCATCATAACAACTAGAATGATACGAGAAAATAGTATTCTCTTGTATTACACACTGTGAACCGACAATAACCAATAAGTTAGGTTGCGAAGCTGAAGTCTTTAAACTAGATTTGAAGAAATCGGGGTCTGAACTTTGACAATGAAACGACAATTTTATTTCGTTAGTTTTTTATAGTTTATTTGTTTTGCTATTCGTTATTTATTCAAATAGACTTTCTCAACAAAGTTAAGGTCAATATCACCAATTCCAACCCCTCAGTCAACTTTTAAATTATCTCGAACATTACTATTTTATTAGGGTTTTTATAGGGTACGAATTATTGTGTGTATGAGTTTCTTTGTGAATTATGCGCCTTCAAATTATGCGACAATTTTATACAGTCTGTTTATTTGTTTCATTATATGTATTTAATACTAAGTTAGTTAGTTATCCGTTCCTCTTTTCCCGCAGGCGTCGAGGTGCTCTGAATCGCAGAACTTTTTCCATTGCTGTTCTTGGCTAATTTTGCACTTCGTTCCATGTGGTGCTCTTCCTTGACAATACTTGTCCCACTTCTTGGTTCCAGCTTCTACGTGGTCTACCTTTGTTTTTTTTTCTATTCTGATTTGGTGCCCATACCAGTTAAGTTGTTTTTCTTCTTTACACAATTCATTTAGGTCAATGTTATTACTTTCATTTAGTCCCTTGTTCTTTTCATTTCTTGCTTATGATTTCTTACTCACGTCCATTTTTGTTGACTTGTTTCGTTTACAGTTTTACCTTTCCCCTCGGCCATCTTCTAGTTTTTTTATTCTTGTATAGGGGTTGGGTCTGTCCTGGGTTTATACATTAGGTTCTGATCTGATTGGCCCCAGTCCCATGTTTCTCCGTTTATTATGAGTGTTTGATTTTCTTACTTTACCGCATTTCTATTTTTTCTTTCGGTATCAGCTCTTTTCCTGACCATTACATCATTTTTTTCCCTTCCGCAGTCATATCCCTATTTATGAATATCTTCCACCTTCGAAGCTATTCATTTCTACTGATATATGTTGTTAAATTTTGTGGCTGATCTTATCGGCGGGATTATTCCCATAAATCTTTTTAGGACGTCTTTAAAAGTGCATTTTAATACTCTTCCATCATAGGTATTTATTGGGACACCGGGCATTGCCAATTTATTTTTCCTCAGGTTCCATTATATTCTTAATTGTTCCTCAAGCAAACATTGTCCACTTGGATCGTATTTAGTTGGTCCGCAGTTGCTTGTTCCCTCCTCTTAGGCCCTCTATTTCCTTTTTGTTATCTTTTTACTCTGATCTTAGCTCCTTCACTTCTCTGCTTAGTTCTTTCTGATCTGATTTCATTTTCTTAATGTCTCTGCTTAGCTGAGTTAGCATTTTCTTTAATTTGCTATTTCCGTACTAATTTCTTTTTTTCTATTACGTATTCTATTCAATAGTTAATACTAAAAACGCTTCAAATCCAATCGTATTTGGCCTCAAGCAATATCAAAATTTGTTCAAAGATATTAATTTTCTGTGTAAGGAATAATTTAATAAATAACGTACTATAATTGGATTTGTTGTGAGCACAAACGAAACCAGAATGCAGCAGACTGTGATATTTGCTTTGTGCAATAATTGCTTTGAATATAAGAATTCTTACAAGAACGTGCAAATTGGAAAACTGCAATTTCAGAACCTAATTTACAATAAGACCTTGGACGATTGAAATAGTTTGATAATTTATATCATTCGATATAGTTCCCTTCAAATATCTGTTTATGAAGAATAACATCTTGAAAATTATGACTTAATTACAAAAGTAATCAAAAACAAGGACGTGAAATTTTAAAACCAAAAGACTTTGAATGTTTCACAAATAAATAAAATGAGCTCTTACAAGTTAATAAATGCAGAAAGTTTCCATCTAATCTTCACTCTCCAGTATTCAAAGGAAGTCATAAACCGAAGGTATATTTCATATCCAGCTTTATGTACGCCAACCTAAGACAAACTTTTTAAATGTTCCTATTTGTATCAAAATTTCCTTGTAACTTGGATAACATTGCGGTTTATCGCAAAACCCGAATAAAGCAAACGTCCTCATTTCAATATTGTATATTATTTTGCAAGTTAAAAGCTGCGCATTGCTCGTTAGTCTTGACAGGCAAATCTTAATTACTTTTGAAATGAAACGGAGAGTAAAGTTAAAATTTTAATTTTGATGTTTTATTTGTTGTGAAAGCTTTTACGGTTTAAAATTTGTGTGGTGTAAAATAAAATATTTAACTGATCCTCACCATTGTTAAGACTCTTTAAGAGTGTTTTTTCAAGAACATAAGCTGACATGTATTCTTCAACGGCCACTGATTAAACTTAATAGATATAACATTAGGTAGTAACTTACTTATTTTTGAAGATAAACCAAACAACCCATACATAAATGAAACAAAAAAAAATTAAATGGGGTCACAGCCAACTGCAACCTGTATTTGAAATAAGAACGTAGATAATAAAATAACAAAAAAATAATGAAGATAGGTTAAATTATTCACAAATTTCAAACCTACACAAAAAAGTGTCCAATAATGTTGACAAATATTTTAAGTGTCATTTCAGATAAGCAAGTTATAAGCAAAAATCAACAACGTAATTTTATTGTTTTTTTTTTCAAAAGCGCGAAAACTGTTGAAGCATTTCAAGATTTTTTTCATGGAATAATTGCTCTTAAATAATAGATCTTTTTAAGTTTGAGTATGATTTTAAATAAGTAAGTTAAAAGTAAAAATCTAAAACGTTTTGTTTTTTGTTTTTTATCAATAGCAAAAAACCATTATTTTTTTAAAGATCTTCCTTCATAAAATATTTGCTCGTAATAATCATAGATCATTTCGACTCATTTAACCAACTCTGTATCTCTTACCGTTTACGAGATCCCCATACTGTTCACGTTAACTGGGACACCCTGTATATAAATTTTCAAATGTGTAAGTTAGCAATAAAAACTACTCAAACTAACAAGGACATTCGTGCACTGAAATTCTCCCGGTGGCGGGACATAATGTTATGTAAATATAATTTAAGAGAAATATATGTGAAAAGTTTGCAGGGGAGAGAAGGTATCGCATTATTAGTCTACTTCCGCGATAAAACACCTGTTGCCTTCACGACACTCACGCGTTTGGCTGAGATTTATCTATTTTGGAAGCTCGTATTACAACAGGTTCCGTTTGTAGTGTATACTACAACAAAATGTCACGACAACCGAAGGTTTACTGTCATTATTAAATGCCAACGTTACCTCTATAGCAAAAGCCGAAATCTGCTTAAATAGGAATTAATACTAGGATTATCAACATACAGAAGTATTAATTGAGACATTGTTTAAATATGTAAACTGGCCCGAACTATATGTATTATTTTTTTGAATCTTAAAACTTTGTTTTGGACAATACTTATGTTTTCTCTTAGAGTTCGGTCTGAAAAGACTAAATTATGAAGCCATTTCTATTTCTCTTTTTTTTGTGCACATTATACCACTTTTCGCGCTGAACGGAACAGTTTATATTCATTAGCAGTTATTACTGAAAAAAAAGTGGTTTTACAAATCCCCGTTAGAGGATAATGAAGGTTCAAACGTCGTGTTCTTTGATTAGTTACATCGTTTTAATAATTATCTAAATATTGACGGAGCTTAGTGCACAGCTCTAAGAACATTATGTATCACTAAACTGATATTGCTTTCCCAAAATAACGAATTTCGTAGAGTTGTCTCATAACTAAATACGAAATATAGGTAACTGGTCCAATTTAACGGATCCAGTTTTTGTTTTTCGGTGATCCAAAATCAAAAGTGTACATCAACAAGCCAGCAACTCTGTAACACCTCTACCACAAGAAACTTTGGGTTGATTCATGGAACATGTCATGGAAAGGACTCGAATTTGTCAGCACTCTAACAGCGAACACTTGTTTGATGTTTTTTTTTAAATTTATAAAAGAAAAACTTATTGAATTAAACCATTTGCCATTTACAGTTTGCGTTGTTTTAAAATTAGTTTTAGAGTTATGATTATAACCAATCGGTGATAAATTATGGGACACCTTTTATAAACTGTATGAATAAACATATTAAATGACGCCTTTTTGACATTTCAATATCTCTTACATTATGCTGTCTTTTTAGTGTTGTAAAAACTCTTTGTTATAAAACTGTTTTTTGTTTATTTGAGTTTATAACGATACAATCTGGTCTTTGAGACCAATGAGCAGTTTAATTCTAGCCTAAATTAATAATGTTCAAACTTAGTCTAAGGTTTACACAATGGTAGTCCTTAGTTTGCTAATATATAAGTACACTAATTATTAACGTGCACACTACGACACAGTCTGCTTTTTATACTTTTGCTTAAACTAACTAGCTTTTCGGACAGTTTCGATATAATAGGCAATAATGAGATTGGCCAGTAGGATGAAACTTCATGGGGAGTTTACAATAATTTAGGGATCATAAACGAAGTTATTAAAGGGGTGATAGTATCTGAGGCATTTTAAATTTCATTTCATTGTAGGGTAAAACCCCCAACCATTGGCACTTTAAGGCTATAGAGACAAATAAAACCGTTTATTTAACAATTTATCATGTAAAAGCCCAAAAATGAATTTTTATTACATTCCGCAAAGTTAGTTCTTACTTTTACAGTTGCATTTTTTTCTTTTTAAGATCAATTATGTTCCTTTTTCCTCAAATTTATAAAATTGGTCCGATTTTCTAGTCATTGGCACATTAATACCAATGATTGGCACTTGAATTATTCCAGTAATTGGCACCCCTTACTGTCCGTTAGAACCATTGGGATGTAGGGTGGTATGGTTGGTTGGGAGGGTAGTTTTAGTTAAAATATAGTTTTTATGGTTACCTTAGATACATAGTATAATAGAATAAAATATAACTATCAAAATAATGTTTATTGTTGAAAAATCTAGATTATAAAAATATATAAAAATTTAAAAAAATCTTCATAAAATAATACTTATTAACCGAGGAACAAAAATATATAATACTGCAGTGTTAAAGGCCCAATAATGAGCCACGTGATGCGCATGTTTGACATATAAAGTTTTCCTTGAAGTTTTGGCGTTACTTTAGGCATGGAACATGATAGGTTCTACGACATTTTTGACATCCGATCCCCACATTTGTCAGATAGATATTCTGGGTACAAATGAAACAAAGGCCTCTACGTATGACAATATTGTTTTTTGGTGGTGAATAATGCACGCTACTTGTCAAGGGAATATCTGAGTCCTCATCTGAATCACTATCGTCAAATAGATTTTATATGTGACGCTCTTTTTCTTTCTTCTCAGATTCAGATTCGCGTCTACATGAATCTCCTGGATTTACTTCGCGATTTATCTTGTTGAAAATTTTATTAGAACTTTTAACCCTTTCCATACTGCTGGTATATATATGTACCACCGAAAGTTTGTAAAATACTAGAACTGTAATTTATCATTGTGAATGGTTCTGATATGTACCAGTCAGTTTTATAGGTCTACCTAGTGTCAAATTGTACAGTTTACGCTGCAAGTGCGCCCACTGAAGTATTTTACACAACACAACAAGAGAATGTGGTTTTGTTAGACACTGGTGGTACTTATATATACCACACTATAACCACATATAACCCTAGTGGTACATATATGTACCACCTTCTCCAAGAGAATCTGTTTGAAAAAAAAATATGTTTTTCCAATAAAGCTTCTTTTTATACTTTATTAAGCCAAAATATTACCGAAAATATTTGAAAACCTTATTCTTCAAATACCGTATTGAAAGGGTTAAGTGCAATCTTCAGAGATTGACTTTCAGGACTCTCTTTAGCGTCAGTTCCAATTTTAACATTTTTATCTGCAAAAGTGTTTCTGTTCTTCTGGTTTTTCATGTATAGAGTTGAGTTTTTCTTCGTTGTAGTTGAGTTTTTTTTCCGCTGAAATTATGTTTTTCTTAGCGTCTTCTTTGATCAATTTCTTTTGTCTGTTCTCTTCTTTTCTTCTTTCTTTGGCCTTTTCTTTTACTTCCATTTCTTTTTTATACTGTTTAGAGGTGACGACATAAGAAGATCTTCTAGGCTGGTATGTTCCTTTTCTTTCGGGTGTTTTAGGGTGCAAGAGATATTCTGCTATATCCGTTTTTAGTTATGTTATACCAATGATTTCCTAGTATGTTGTTGTTAAATGGGTTTGGCCTTTGGTTTGCATCTAAGAAAGCCTTGACTGAACACTGAATGTCGATTTTTCTTCGTGGAAAGCCTTTCTTATGACTTTCCAGGATATACTCAACAAGTGTATTTTTCTCTTCTTTCGTGAGATAAGTATGCCTTCCAAATTCGGGTTTTGTGAACTTTGGCCCCAACCTAAACTGGAGAGTTGACCTTGGTATTCCGTATTTTTTTGAAACTGTTTTCTTAGGTATGCCAGACTTGACTTCATTCAGAGCACTTTGAAGAATCTGTTCAGAATATTTCTTCACGTTTTTTATCTTTCTTAACCTTGGGCATTTGGAAAAAAAACATATCACCCTGGAGCCTATTCCTAACTTTGATAGATGTGCCAATGTTTGGCGAAATTCAAAAATTATCTTACCCAAATGTTGGCACCGGGTGCCAATATTTAGCGGGAGCCTATATTGCTATACCAAATGTTGGCACCGCTGTTTTTTTATTAAAAAGTTAACCAATTTTATGTTTTGTACAAGAATTATCAACAGAAAATCATAAAATACTATTACTAAAAACTTGCAAATAATACTACTACAAAACTAGCCAGTAACCCAACTTGTTTCTATAGCCTACTACTATGAAAATTGATAAAAACTTACTTTTATGAAGAAGACGTCACACATTTAACCGCATAATTCAGCCATCTTTGAAACAACGGCATGCGTAATGGTTCGAGGATGCACTTCGATGTTGTCAGATTTCATAAAAAATATTCCTAACAGCTGAATTAACTTACTTTTTTATATATAGAGGAAAATATAAAGGAAGTGCCAATCATTGGTGAAGTGCCAACGTTTGGGGGTTTTACCCTAAGACACAAAATTATCATAAAGAAATTAGCAAATTCTTAAAACAAAACATGAAACACCATATTACAATTCCCAACTATTAAACTTTAGTCGTTAAACTCAGGAAATAGAAACAAAATAACTAAATTCCTAGATACAATCAAAAACTCTTTAACTTGCGCCACTTAATACAACTATAAATATTAACTTTTTGTAACCTTAAAGAGAATGAACCGAGTTCGTGATAGGACAATTTCGTTAACGACTAAAACAAGAGCAAAAGCATCTTGCAAATGAAAATTGGAAACGAACCGAAATGTAATATTTTCTGAACTGTCTCGATGACCTGTTGACCTATGACTATTATTAACGTATTCGCATCCGTTTCGTGTTCAGCTCCCACGTCCAGATCAGCTGCAATCCTGTAATTAAGTCAGTTAATATTAATACCGTCATGTGCTAGCCCTTGCATGATATCCAGATGTAGGAGTTTTTAAGTGACATGTAACCTAATGCAGTCAAATACGTGGATTATTAACATGTACTGTTTTATCTGGAGTAAAAGTTGTGTTTACGATTGCAGAAATATTTTAAAGGTTACAGTTCAAGTAACGATGTTGCCCTTTAGGCATGAAAGAAAGAACAAAATACTTTCTTGTATTGTTGGGCTGTTTAGTCTCTCACAAAAAATAAATTCCAAGGAGAATAAATAAGTTGACTGTAATAACTTTTTAAGTAACAAGTTGGAGTTATTTTTAATTTGGTGCACTCTTGTTGGTGTGGATTTAAGACTAAAAAATTAGTTTGTTGAACACTGTGAATAATCGAACATTTTATAAATGAATTTTGTACATTTAAAATGTTGGTTTACCATTAATATATATATATTTTTTAATTTAAACCCTAATAGAGTTTATAACAATACGATCTGGTATTTGGGACCAATGATCAGTTTAATTCTAGCCTAATTTAATAGTGTTCATACTTAGTCCGTTTACCCAATAGTAGTCCTTAGTTTGCTAATATAATATAGGTACACTAATTATTGACGTGCACACTACCGTACAGTCTCTGCTTTTAAACTTTTGCTTAAACTAACTCAAAAGGTTTAACCCCTTGAGTCTTCCTACTAATCCTGTAGTGTCCAGGAGCTGGATCGCCTCGACGTTTACATGTCGATGGAGCCTTTCTTCGTGGCTCTTGGAAAACTTCTTAATGGTGTTGGTTACAGTGTCCATGTTGAGGACCCGATGTGTCACTATTTCTGCAGAACCCAGGTGCATCAGCGATGTTCCTTAGTGTTCTCTTCTGGAATCTCTGGATGTTATTCTATTTGGGGCATCCCCATAGCTTTATCCCATATGTTCATACAGGTTTTAAAATTTGCTTGTAAAGCAAAAGTTTATTATCTAGGAACAGAGAGGAATTCCTCCCGATTAGCCAGTACATTTTTTGATATCTGATTCCTATTTCTTCCTTTTTTTCTTGACATGAGCCTTCCAGCGTAGCTTAGCGTCCAGTGTAATACCCAAGTATTTTGCTGTGTTGGAGTATGAAATTTGTTTATTATTTAAGTTGATTAATAGATGTTTAATTTTCTTGTTGGTGAATTTGACATGTACTGACTTATTTTCATTTAACTTTATACGCCATTTTTTTGTCCAGTTGTTGATCTGATTGGCAGCTGCTTGTAATTTCTGGGATGGTTCTATAATGTTTCTACCTACTGCTAATATAGCCGTGTCGACCATTAATATAAATACACTGATTTGGATATAATTTTTAAAAAACCTGTTGTCGAAGCGACTCTTGTAACTTCATCAGTAGCCAAGTTATTTATTTATTTACTGACACACGCAGTACTCACAGGGATGATCATTGTTGACAACGACGTTCAATATAAAACAATATTGATTTAGGTGAAGGAAAATAAATAAATAAAATTGCATCTGACGGTAGTCTTGAAACTGCTGTGGGTAGCATTTCGATTAGATATTCCCAATAAAAAAATAAAACTGATGTTTGTTTGAAGCTATTTAAGTCTATAAATGAATCACTCAAATATACAAACTTAACCATTTAACGGTATAGCTTTATTATATCCACTTTGTTTAAGAAATGTCAGTTGATTTTAAAGGTTCCAATCGTCATTTTTTATAACACTTTCCAACAAGTCATATTCGTATTTAATTATTAATAGTTGTAACATTTCTGTACTGTAGAAACTTACTTAATATTTTCTTCTTTTTTTTCTTAATCGGTTCCTCTTGTACCTTTCGGTGTCGAGGTATGCTTTCCTATTTCTGTTTTATGTTTCTCAACTCCTACCTATCGTTAGCTAATTGTGGCACATCTCTTCAGCTGACTCCTTTTTCTTCTAGTCTCTGCCTCACTTCTTTTCCCCATTTTATTCTTGCTCTTCCTCTATTTCTTTTTCCCTCTATCTGCATTTTCCAACCTATATCTGGCATGCGTAGTAGATGTCCAGGTCATCTTAATTGATTCGTCTCCATCCTTTTCTTAATATTTCTAATAATATTAATAATTTAAATTAAAAATTATTCATCTTATATACAGGGTGTCCCCATTATACAGGGCAAAAAAGTAGGTGCATATTCCTGAGTGAAAATGATGACCATTTGTCAAATATTTTGTTATCCGAAAATGCTTCCTTTCAAAGTTAGAGACCTCCAAAGTTGCAAGAAAAAAAAATTCAAAAAATCGATTACGTCCTAGCCGTTTAAGCTAGAGCTATCAAACTTGGCCGAAATGTTTGGGTGTTTCCCATTGACTTTGTGGGATAATTAGAAAGAAAATACGTAATTGGAAGTATGATTTATAGTCAGGTCAACCGCTTACCATCTTCAGAATTTTTTTCTCTGGAATAAAATTGAAAATGTCATTCGTCCATAAGAAAGTACGACTTAAGAGGAAAAAATTCGTCCCTCTTTGTTTTTTGCTGTAAACGTAGCCGTTTTCGAGAAAATGAGCGCTAAAGATGCATCGACAAACTCTGTTTATACACCTCAAATATTTTTTTTACTAAATTTAGTTGGCTAATGTCATGCTTGACTTAAGGCTTGTTCATAACCTAACCTTTTTCTAAAAATGTCATACACAAACTTGTATACTCTACACGAAAGCCGACATTCACTTAGTTTATTATGAACAAGCCTTAAGTCAAGCATGATATTAGCCAACTAAGTTTCGTTAAAAAAAATATTTGAGGTGTATAAACAGAGTTTGTCGATGCATCTTTAGCGCTAATTTTCTCGAAAACGAATACGTTTACAGCAAAAAACAAAGAGGGACGAATTTTTTCCTCTTAAGTCGTACTTTCTTATGGACGAATGACATTTTCAATTTTATTCCAGAGAAAAAAATTCTGAAGATGGTAAGCGGATGACCTGACTATAAATCATACTTCCAATTACGTGTTTTTTTTCTAATTATGCCACAAAGTCAATGGGAAACACCCAAACATTTCGGCCAAGTTTGATAGCTCTAGCTTAAACGGCTAGGACGTAATCGATTTTTTGAATTTTTTTTCTTGCAACTTTGGAGGTCTCTAACTTTGAAAGGAAGCATTTTCGGATAACAAAATATTTGACAAATGGTCATCATTTTCACTCAGGAATATGCACATACTTTTTTGCCGTGTATAATGGGGACACCCTGTATATTTTTTAATGAATAATATCCTGAAGACATGCTAAACCAGTTTTAGACTCTCTTTTGGACGCATTTGATTAAAAAAATCTGTAAATAAATATATTTTAATCCCTATTATCTCTTTTACTAACATAGCAAGAGTTATATTAATTTCAGAAAAATGTATCACCATGAATACGAATTCTAAATAAAACCCAGTGAATATCAAGTTCATCAAAACCAAAGTAGTGATGATTATAACATACCCAGCTCAATGTCGGTTTATATTTCAATGCACAGTTAATTGATCATATAGCAAACAACTTTACAAAACGGAGATTCATTATCCGTGTGCCTAATAATTAATTAATCATTAATAATTCATCGTAAAATAGCTAAAGCTCTGGACCGAGATAAAAGACGCTAGTCAAAAGAGTTATGAACTAAGTGTATTTTAGTTTGCACTAATTTGTATGTGTTGATGTAGCTGTATTGTACATGTATACATAAATTTTTAATTTTTTAATTTTAAGCATGTAAAACATTTTGCGTATGTTAGTTAGATCAAACGTTCAGTACTAAACACTTGACCTTCTACGCATTTAGTTACAAAAAATATTAAAAATCTACCTTTTTGCAGAAACATTTATCAGATCTATCAACGGTGAACTTTTTTGGCTAAATAGCTAGAGGCGCCCATAATGAGTGATACAAAAAAAAAGCTCTATTGAAAAATCATTTACCTCTGTGTTCGCAATTAGAGGCTCCTTATTTTTAATCTCTAACCTTAGAGGGAACAAGAAATAGAGGAACACCAAGAATAAAATGGGAAAAAGAAGTGAGGCAGAGACTAGAAGAAAAAGGATTCAACTGGAGAGATGTGCCACAAATAGCTAACGATAGGCAGGAGTGGATAAATAATACAGAAATAGAAAAGCATACCTCGACACCGAAAGGTACAGGAGTAACCGATTAAGAAGAACATGAAAAGGTTTATGTAATGTCAAATATACTTAACAAAGCAAGATTAAGTTATGTAAATTTTCAATACTCTTGAAACTATTTATCTATTCATGTAAACTGTAATGGAAAGCTCCCCAAAATAGTACTCCTATGTTATATTCTTCGTACAAATAATTATTTGAAATCAACACGATTTAAGGTGCGGTTATTGTGATGATATATTTTTTCTACTAATAATAAATAAAACAGCTTTTATTTTGACTCATGTGGAGTTTTTTATATTTATTTATGAGAAAAGTGCGTAATGCAATGCGATTACAATCAAAATACCGCCTGGGTAGGCAAATATTTGACTATAATTTCGGCGTAGCACATTGCGATAACAAAATAAGTTGTAACAAATAACAAAGGTTGAGAAATTTTATTTATTGGGTGTGCACGTATTCCACAACACGCAAATTAATAAAATATAAGGGAAGCGAATATGGCTCATGGGAATATACGTGCTGCGAACGGTTAGCGTTAAAAAAAAACAATATACAATATTTTAATATATCTTTATATAATGTTCAAAAGAAAAGCTTTTAAAAATTAAAACTAATAAAATGTGTTTTTATTTGTGATATAAATATGTAATAAATAAATTTGTAGGCTATTTTATAGGTGACAATTTCAAATATTTTTAAATATTATTAATAATACTTTACTGATTAGTTTATAGTTTGCTTTTGTAGTTGTTTGGCTAAATGATGGATTTCTTTTTATTTTTAACATTCTTGCAGTCTTTTTTGAATTATTTTTTTTGTACAACGTTAACAGAAAGTAGTACTTTGCAGTCAGACTGCGAAAGTTGCATCCCTCGGGAGAGTTGCAGGAGTGCTAGGACAGCAAATTACTTTGAGTTGTACACACTACACTTAAATCAAAATAAATTAAATAAATACAGTAATCATTTTAAGATGGTTAAACATCAGTTTGATATTTTATAAATTACTAATCCATGTGATATCGTTTCCATAAAAGAGCAATGAATAAAAACATTATAAATGCCTCAATTTTAGTCTAGTAAACGGCTATTCAAAAATTCCAAAAAGTAAATGAAAAACCATTAAAGTAGAAACAAAAAATGTATGCTGGACATTGTTACCGTTTACAATATAGAGTGTAATTTTCTGTTTATATTTAGGTGTTGCATATTCAAGAACGTTTCACATAGCCACCACATACAAAGCAACATTTTTGATATGTTAAAAGTTTAAAGAAATAACTATACTTTGCGTTAGTTAAAAAACATTATTTGGGCAGCAATTTCAACAATTTAAGTTTTGTGAAGCTGCACCTATAATCACTCTTTTATGTTTACTATTTTCTCTTTTTTTTTTAATTTTGGGAATGCAAACTGACAAATCATTTTCTAAATTTTCGATACTCGACAAGGATCAAATTTATGGGGATTGTGTTTCTCGGAAAACAAACTATACTTTACAATAAAATATTATTTATGGTTATTATTTGGCGCATGAGAATGAGGGCACTGTTTGGGTTTTGTATGTCAACAAGGGATTTGTTGATGGTTTAGTACATTATGTCTGGGATAAACTGATCGTAAAATATGGAAGATAGGAAGTTTTTTTAAAGTCATCTTCGTTGGCCTGAAAGTAGGGAGAAATATTCAGATGAGTAACGCAGTTACATAATATACAGTTTTGTTTATTTTGTGGTTGTTATTGTTTAATTACTGAACTAAATTTACATATATATTATGAACCACAAGTTGCCGAGTTCAACCACTGCTGCCAGCTATAATGAAAATAGTAAGAATAAAAATAATGAATACCAATGCCAAATAAACTAACGGACAATGTTACTTGCGTCATAATAAAATCTATTTTTATATTATAATACCGCGCATAATTTAGTTGTTACTTAGATTACAATAACACTACAACTTTGTTTGTGATGTATTTTTATTTAATCGATTTATGCTTTGGTGAGTCCAGAATCAATGAAACTGAAATGCCCGAAATAATAAAAAGTTGCGACTCTAGATTGATACATGCCATTAAAACATATGAGCATATTATTGCTGGAATGTTTCAAATGTTCAAATAACAAAACGACCGTTGAGGAAAATGAAACATTAACAGTCACTGGTTTTTAGGTTTTTAAATTCATTTTTGAAAGCGGCTTCACTTAACACAAATATCAAGAACCAAGTTTTTAAACTTTAATTGATAAATGTTTAAATTATTTGAGTAATTTAATTTAAACACAAAACACAAAAAGATTAGTAGCTTTTAGTTATATCTAGTTGTTTATAGTGATTTAAGACTTGTGATTCAGGCATTCTGTTGTACCTAGAACCCATTAGATTTGTTTTGTTTGAAGGAATTGTTACCGCTTTGTACTGAACTTTTGAGTATCAAACCAATTAATCTCAGATCTTCTTAGGTAATTAGATTTTTTAAGAATTGTTAAAAGACTTGTGATTTTATATCAAATAAAGTGATACGCGAAAATAGGATGGAAAGTGAAGATGGACATAAAAAGAAATAGTGAAAGACCAAGAATAAAATAAGAAAAAGAAGCCAGGCAGAGACTAGAAGAAAAAGGAGTCAGCTGGAGAGATGTGCCACAATTAGCTAACGAGAGGCAGGAGGGAAAAAACATAACACAGAAATAGAAAAGCATACCTTGACACCGAAATGTACAAAAGGAACCGATTCAGAAGAAGAAGAATTGTGATTTTATTGTATTAAATAAAGTTTTTTCTTCCGATAAATAAAACTTAACAGGTTATTTCTTCCAAAAAATGCAGTCAGCAAACAAATAAATATAAACTTATCTGTGTTAGTTCATTGAGTCGAAATCGTTTATTTCCACATGATTTGGTTGCAAGACAATACTTTTATACCCCAGTTTTATAATTCGCTTTTCGACTCTTAGCTTTAACGTCAGTTTTCAACTGCCACCACTCTACGGTTTTGTAATATTTGTTCCTCCGGTACAAAAGTTTCGTGATGATTTCAATACGAGAGTATAGCGAGTGAAATGGGGATAGTATTTATTTTCGTTATAAATGCTTCATATACCTACGACACTTATGGAGTGGATGATAATTGCAGTGCGCAGCTTATGCATCGTAGAGTGAAATAAAGGCAGTGCTTTACAATCCGATGAGTTTAGTTTTACAGCGGTCTGGAACCTTACAAATTTGTAATATTTGGTGTAGCAGTGAGATGGGCTTAAAAATGTATAAAAAAGATCAATAAAATGTGCTATTTACTAAATACTTCAATTCGCAATAATTGTAAAATGTAATATTCACAATACAGAAAATCATAGAAAAAATTCTAAGGAAGGGAGAAAATGTGTATTTAGAATTTATAAACATGGAAAAGGCATTCGATATGGTGAACAGAGAGAAAATATGGAACGGCTTGAAAAATAAAGGAGTAAATGCTGGTATATTGGAGACAGTCTATATAGGACAACAAATAATAAAATTCGAACATGTAAGCAAAGTTCAGGACATTTCACAAATAAACATGGAGTACGGCAAGGAGAAGTATTAAGCCCGCTACTGCTTGAAAGTCTCATTGATGAAGTTATAAAACAAAGCTGGAATCAAACGACAAAGTATGGGATTTCACAATCTACAACAAGTCAAAGTACAAGCTTGTGTATTCGCGGATGATGTGGTGCTGGTAGTTAAGAACGAAAAAGAACTTGAAAAGAATATTAATGTTTGGGCTGATACAATGAAAGATTACAACTTAACCCTTGAAATGCTGTACACTTTTTGACAACACTAATAACGAAGTGGGGTCTTCATGGGAACCCATGTTAAAAAATTGAAAATAACAAAATGTATATATTAAATATATGTATTTATTGATATATTTATAAAATAAACATTTTCTGAAAGGACGTCCACTTCCAGCAGCGGAGTACGACTCCTTGTTTATAAAAAAAATAACGAAAATAAATACATCAAGTTTATAAACAATAGAATAATCTTTATTCGTCATGGTCCAAGCAACGTATAGTTTTCTTCTCTATTATTTGCACACTATGATCTCTGCAGATAAACTTTCGACATTCTTCACAAAAAATATTCACTTTTCTGTCGCTAGATCTTGGACAAAGTCTGCATCTTCCTCGTTTCCCAGTCGCACGTACTGTTTTTGCTGCTTTTTGAGTCTGAAAATTGTTTACATAAACTCCGCAGGCTAGGATAGCTTTCAAAATACTTGTTTTTTTTCGAACTTGTGGTATCCGAAGTTTCATATTTTGAGTAGCTAAGTCTTTACCCAAAACCTTGATGAATATTCGTCGCCTGCATCTAAGGTTTTCGTGTCAACCAGGATTTTTTGTTTTGTAAATTATGAAGGCATTTAGAGCTGCAGTATCTAACACTTGCATGAACGGCCATCTTGCAGTTTGGCGAGCGCAACTATATTCGCAGATAAGTTTGTCAGCATTATCAACACCACCTTTACTCTTATTATAATCCTCTACACACTAATTACGGTTATATGTAAAAATAAAATTACGGTAAAGTTTTTAGAATAGACAAACCATCTACAATACTTGGCAATGAAAAAAGGAGAAATACATGAAATATGAAAATTTACAAAAAATTACTTACAAAGTTATTAAAGAAAAATACTTTCTGGGGTCCCTATAGGACCCCACTCAGCATTTCAAGGGTTAATAGTCAATAAGAAGAAAACTAAGGTAATGTCTTTCTACAACAAAGAAAAGAAAATCAACATCAGACTTGGAGAAGAAATGTTAGAGCAAGTAGATGAATTTAAGTATCTTGGAATAATAATGAATAGTAAAGGAACACAAGAAAAAGAAATAGGAAATAGAATAAAACAGCAACAAGGACATACAACGCGATACATAAAAATTTTCTGAATACAAAGAGATATCAAGAGAAACAAAAATAACGGTACCTATACAATACTATTTACATACCAACATTAACATATAGGTAGGTTTGAGAATTGGGTATTGAATAAGGGACAAGAGAATAGATTAAAGGCTGCAGAAATATGGTACTTAAGATAGTCGGTAGAGGTAAGAGGAGTAGAAAAATTAAGAAACGAACACATTAAAAATGAAGTCACTGAAAAGTAAAATAGAGGAAGAGAAATTAAAGTAGACAGGCCATTTAATACGAATGGACAACACAAGACAAGTTAAGAAAATTGGGAAACCAGAAAAATAAGTAAAAACAGGAGGCCCGACCTAGAATAACCTGGAACAACAGCGTAGTGGAGAGAGATACTAAAACGTAGAGGAAAATTATGGGAGGAAGCAAGGGTGCTGGTCAGGGATCGGAAGGGGTGGCGTAGCTTTGTTGAGGGGAAGTAATGTGAAGGAAAAATCCTCTACAACTGCGGGTAAATGAGGATGAAAATGAATTTGTTTTTCCTAGCGACTTGTTGACATAAACGACTCATCTAGGCGCTTATAATCAAAAAATTTGACTTTGCCATGTCCACACACCCTGTTTTTTCATTACAAAAGGCATGCTTTTAGTTGTGTGTATAAAATCAAATTCGTGTGAGAATGTAATTGCTCAAAAAGTATTTACAGCATTATGGTTTGCTTAACTATAATTATTTAAAAAACAATGCAGTAAAACTACTGAATTTGCATCGCTTAACAACATTATATTTCCATCGATATTAAAAATTTATGATTTTAGTTACTTAGCTGTCATTAAAATTAAAAAAATTTGCTTCACATCTTCAAAACCGAATATTAATTGAAAAATTAAGCAGGCAAAGAGGTCAACTGGTTCTCTTTAAATTGCATATTACGCGATATTAACATGTAAATTGGATGTGCTAAGGATGTGGTGGTCCTTTGCGATCATAGCAATGTTTTCCTAACAAAATTTAAATCGTTATTTGATTATCAAACCTTAAATAGGTTTAGATTTTAGAAATAGAATAATTATTTAAACGAAGTTAGTTAGCTCTGTAAAAATTAGTGTTTTTAACTTAAAAAAAAACACTAAGGAATTTAATAGATTGTTCTTTAGTAGCACGCTAAAAATACCTATTAGAAGATTAAAGTTAACTTTAGCAATGTGTACCTTTCTAGTCAGAAGTCACCTGAGTCGTAAACGCCAAGCGAGAATGTTCCTAGGAGTTGTGACATTTGATAAACCGACAACATTCGTTTGCGGTACATGAGAAACTATCCGCCTCCAAAGTATGATCACAACATACATCTTCCATACTGCGGCGTCTAGATTTTCCCTGGGCACGTCAAACACATACGGCGCAGTAATTTTTATATTGGGGTTGAATGATTAGCGAAAAAGTTTCAGAAAAGCACACGGAAGACGAATTTTATTATTCAACGTTCGCGGTTCATTAGGATTTACGATGGCGTACAAGCTTAGAGTAATTGTACGTTTATTACTAGTGCACAAGAAAATAAGAAGAGAAACGCTAGTGCAATGATTGTAAACGTTTTAGAAACCGCCATAAATTTTAGCAGTTGGAAAATTGCGACAGGTTTTAAATACTAAACGGTGAAGTATTTTGTACTTTGTTTTTGACATTAGCAGAATTGGAGATGATTTGCTAAGGCAAAATGCGACTATATGGCATGGAACAAGCTGCAGGATTTGTCGATTATTATAAATTATAAGGGATAAAGAGAATTAATTGAATTCTGTCATACTTTTCTCAAAAACATTCAGAGGGGCTTGTTTGAAAGTATTTTCAACGTTTTACTATGGCCTATTCTATTAAGAATGCAGCCTAGATAAATTAATTACAACTAACACAAGATGTAGAAGCGTAATCTACACAGATTTTATTTTAAATCAGCATCAATTAAATTCCATACTCGTAAACTGTATTTTTAATATTACTTGTATTTTTATACATTTATTTTATTGGTATTATTGGTAATATTACTGTTCAACAGGAATTGTTTTTAAATACGAATTTACCACAATCACTTAGGTGGTTTTTACATTTTGTAGGTGGAAGGGCGAACGTAGTTTCGTGGCAAGCACATTTATAATAAATCAAAGGTTTCTTATTATATGAATGTATGCGAAAGTAAAAACAATGCCGTGCCTTGGTTAAAACTCAGATCAAGTGACTGATAGGTGACTTGACTAACTAGGGAACTAACGTGACTTTCTGCTACATGCGTGATTACATGGTATTATTATTACGATCCAATTGAAATTGACAAGTATAAGCTTATAATTTGCCTCCTCGAAATTCGCCAATTTACGAAATAAAAATTAACATATGAAATAATTATTTTTTAATGAACTTGAAGTGTAGTTAAAAATAAAGTATATTATAGTTTTACACCTTATTAACTTAATTAATAATTTAGTAACTCTTTCTGGTATCATTTTCGATGATCCTTTGTACAGGATCTATTTTTATAAGTTAGTCACAAAATGAAGAAAAATGTTACCCATCACTTATCAAGTTATCTATGAAAATAAAAACAAAAAACAACTAATTAAATGTCAAATGACGGTTGCCATTTGTCTGCGGTCTCACTTGTTAGAATTTTACATCATTGTTCTGTAATTTGTTAGTCTTTGCAGTAATTGTTATAATGATGGCTACATTTAAAACTAGCGAAAAATTTGACATGTTGAGATGCTACCTATATTCTTTACCATGAAAACTGTGTAGAAGCTGAACGAATATACTTAGAGATAACCGAGAGAAGGCAACGAAGGGTGCGTATTTACAGAAATTTGGAAATAAATTTAAAAGAGTATGTCTTTTTTCGAGAAACCAACCAAAAATACAAAACAAATAAATAAAGAATTAGAATTATCTGTTATTACACAGTTTCTATTGCAAAGAATTTAGCATTTTAACATATAAAATTTTAAACTATTTGTAAATGTGCCCATAATTATATGATAACAAATTTGGTACAATAAAATTGATCTAATGAATAAAATAAAAAAGTTACATGAAAAAAAAAAAGAAATTCGACATTTTCCTATTTTTTGCTGTAACTTCTGAAGTACCAGGAATTTTATACTTTTAAAGATTCATTGTAGCTTCTCTCACACTTGGGAATAATTCATCTAATTTAAACAAAGCTGTTTCTCTTAAAATAAGCGAGATCCCCATGCTGGAAATGTAATCTGGGACACCCTGTATAAGCTTCTTTAAAGAACTAACAAATTTCTTTAGCTTAGCAGTTTTATCATTTTACAAATCAGAAACGTAAGCTTTTTATTTACAGATACATAAACGATTTCAGTGTTTACATTTCAAAGGAAAAACTTCTTTTGATCACATGAAACGTGAATGGAATATTAAAGTGCACCTCAATAAAATTGTAACAGTTTTAACAGGTGTTCGTAAACGAATTGATCACGAATCCTTAATTACTGTGAGCTTTAAATAACCCTGACTGTAAATATTTACTTAATTATACTCAACATTGCTTCTTGTTCCAATCCGTTTAGCTATTTTCCTTTTCAATGGTAAACCTATGTCTACCCACCACGTACAAATCAATTAATATCTCTGTTCTAAGACAAGCTACGAAAAAAACATTAAATACAAAAGTTATTTGGCATCACGAACTGCATAAACCTGCATAATTTTTAAATATACAGAGTGTTCCGTTTTCGAGAACCAACATGCAAGTTTTTTATTTTAAATACAACACCCTGTATATTTTTACGTTTTCTTGTAAAAAATTTAATTGCCTACAAAAATTATTCAGCATGTCCTATACTCAAAATCAATATTTTTCGAGTTATTTCAATTTTAATAATTTATTTTTTAAAATGGTGGAGGTGCCGGGTATTTTAATATGGTAATACAAATCAATTAATATCTCTGTTCTAAGACAAGCTACGAAAAAACTTTAAATACAAAAGTTATTTGGCATCACGAGCTGCATAAGCCTGCATAATTTTCAAATATACAGAGTGTTTGGTTTTTGAGAACCAACATGCAAGTTTGTTATTTTAAATACAACATCCTGTATATTTTTACGTCTTCTTGTAGAAAATTAAATTGCCTACAAAAAACATTAAGCATGTGCTATACCTAAAATCAATATTTCTCGAGTTATTTCAATTTTAATAATTTATTTTTCAAAATGGTGGCGGTGTCGGGTATTTTAATATGGTAATACAAATCCGAGACCCACCATCAATCGCAGACATTTTAGTAGTGATATTTGTTTTTAAACTGACATAAAATAAGCTTGTGTGGCCACCAAGTAATATTCGCCATACATTTTGGGTGTGTATTTGTTTATATGCGTGCTCTTGATTTTCATATGGCACTATAGTCCCATTTATATTAAGTAGCAGTGGATCCGTTATCCTTCTATTTGCAAAATAGACATGGTCCATCCATTGAGCTCGTAAAGCTTAATTTTTTATTGTTTGGTCCAGTTGAGCATTATCTTACTGGCTGTTTGCAGCTCTCTAGTCACTCTAGTGGATGTCTCCCGATCTTTGCCTACTGCAAGTAGTACAGTGTCGTCTGCAAATGTGATCTTAACTTTTTTCACGGAAATGCAAGAGAGATGAGACAAACGGCATTTTATTAAGAAAAATAAACCACATAACACACTAAAATTTGAAAAAATCTGTTGTAGCTGTTTTCCAGAACAATTTTTAATAATTTCGCAGTTTTGAATTTTTTCAAAAAAAGTTATGAAGATTTTTTATAGACCTTAACATAGACTACCATCTCAAATAAACAGAAAAATTTTATCAGCTACCGTTTTTCTGTAATTGAGGATTAGCGTTACAGCTTTAACACCTTGTATATTAGTTATTATTTAAAAAAACAAATAAATGCACGCACATAGTAATATACCTTTTAACCCTGGAGTAGTCGCGCGATGTCGAAAAGACAGCGCGCTTTTTATTTTAACCCCGAAAACGTGTTTTCACACTTGCTACCACCCCGTGCTTCCGTGCAACCTAAGATAAATATGTGTTAAAACGATTGAACCTATATTAAATTTGTCCTAATAAATCACGCCTACATTAAATAATTTGCTGATTACTACTACTCAACGCAGACGTCGAATCGACAGCGCGCGCCCGTATGTTGAATAGACATCGCGCGAGCAGTTTTGGTTATTGGTTTTTGACAGTATACGTCGAATCGACTTCGCGCGCCTACTTGTGTTTGTCAAAACTATTATAATTTTTTCCAAAAATGAGTGCTTTTAGATTAAATGACGCTAAAATAACTTTTGGCTAAAGTCGACGACAATCAAATAGATTTAGCACGAAACTATAAGCTGTCCATTGTTGGTACAATTCGATCAAATAAAGAAGAAATTCCCCTTCCTTCATCACTACAAAAGGCAAGCCTGAATATTACAGCATTTTTGGCATTTCCGATGTCGGAATATTAATTTCTTATGTACCAAAAAAATATATATCTCAAAGTTGTTTCGCTTTCTACAGATCAGCTGAAATTGATGAAAGCTCAGATCCATCGATCATAACATTTTATAATCAAACGGGGTGTTGATGAAGTGGACTAAAAAGCATCCTTATACAGTATGTCAAGAAGTGTAACCATTGGCCGCTGAACGTATTCTTTCAGTTTCTGGAAATCTTTGCCATAAACGCCATAGTAATTTTGAAAACAAATAATGTTGACATAAAAAGTCTACGATTGTTCCAGAGAGAGTTTGGTAGGGAACTAATAAAAAAATATATGGAGAAAAGAACAAACAATTCCAGTTTGCCAAGAGGACTTAAAAGGAAACTAATCAAATACATTGGTAATGATGAAAATACGGTACCGAATACTTCAGCTGAAGATAACCCAAAAAGGTTCATGCAAGATATGCCCATTTTACAAAAAAATAAACTCAAAAACTCGTTGCGTATCCTGCGACAAAAATATTTGTTGAGACCACACAAAATTTATTTGCAGTGAGTGCTATGATGGGGTCAATACGTCAGACACAGAATGAATGAGTAAATTAATATTACAACGGTCGTTTTGATTAATTATTATGATAAAATTATTTTTTTAAGGATTGGAAATTGTTTAAGTGTATGTTGTTTAAAAATAAATGTCAATAACTTTTGTATTTTTAATTTTTATATCGCTTTTAACATCAATATGTCTAAAAGACGTCGTGCGACTAGATTTGTTACAACAGGGTGCGCGCCTACTCCAAGGTTAAGGTTCTACCGATAACTAATTTTAAAAATGTTTATTTTTAACGTCTGGCACATACACACACGGTGTGATCGTCAAAATAGTAGAAAGGTGCTCAGGGACATCAAAAAGTGCAAATTTGTCGAAATCTAGGATACAAATATTTTTACGATCAAGATAATTTCTTTGCACTACGTTTGGCGAAAGTAAAAATCCACGGTTTGATGTGATTTTCGACGTTATTTTATATTATTTTTATGTGCCACGAATTTGTAAGGTTTTAGTTTTATACGACTCAACACCAAAGAGCCAATTGTCGAAAATCTCTCACGTTCGGGAAGTTTTCATAACTAATACGAGAGTCCGCCCACGTTCAAAAACATCGAAGCTTTAATTTGGTGATGCCTGTTTGAAAGACTAACAATCGTAAATAAGTTTTTGCTGGTGCCGTAGATTGAAACGTTAAAAATGCAGTAAATGACTGAAAGTATCCAGCAGTCGGCAGTAAAATATAAACTAAGTTTACCGTTTGAATGCGTTAGGTACGTGAACAAAAGTAGGTATTATATCACCGGAAGGATTAAAATATGCAACAGCTGAACTGAAGTGCGCGTTTGAAAAGCTTCCAGTTTTTACGGTACAAATAATTTTAATTTGAAAATCAAAAAGTTGAAAATATGGTTACTCGACGGTCTAGTATTGTTTTGCAGTGTGGAAATCGTAAAATAAACATGATCAGATATTAATTAGAAATTGGACTGAACAAAATCATTTTATAATATTGTTCTACAGTTAAAATAATGATATGCATACACGAATTTTTTATTAAGCAATAATCCAAAAAATTATAATCAATAAGGGGTGTAACTAAGTTCTAATACAACCCCCTTTTTTTCTTTAGTTTTGATTTTAGACCAGGGCATGAAAACGACTTTTTAAAATGGTTAACCATTATTCGTGTTCGTAGAAAAAATAAGCTACATAACACGAGTTGTACAGCAATTACGCTTCTTACAACTCTTGTTATGTAATATATTATTACCTTACTGTCTTAAATACACGCTGTAATAGGGGCTTATAAAATTAGCTAATAGAGTATCGATTTATTTCTTGGTATTTATAAATGAAAATTAAATTTTCCACATAACCATTTGAAGATGCTTTTTAAAGAAGAATTGTGTGGCCAAGACTTTTGGTCCAATGTTTTGCGCAATTTATAAAGACTATATGTTTCTATATGTTTCTTTTTTGAAATTTAATTTACAAAGTTATTCAGAAAATTAAAAATTTTAAAATTTTTTCTCGAAAACGGCTCTTACGATTTTGTTCAAATTCTAGTATGTTATAGAGTTTAGTTTTCTTAGTATAATGCCGTTGTCTCAACTATTTTGAAATTACATTTATAAAGTTATTTAAAAAATTAATAATTTTGAAAATTTTTCTCGAAAACGGCTTTTACGATTTTGTTCAAATTTTAGTATGTTATAGAGTTTATTTTTCTTAGTATGATGCCGTTTGTCTCAACTATTTTGAAATTATATTTATAAAGTTATTTAGAAAATTAAAAATTTTGAAAATTTTTCTCGAAAACGGCTCTTACGATTTTGTTCAAATTTTGATATGTTATAGAGTTTAGTTTTTTTAGTATAATGCAGTTTGTCTCAACTATTTTGAAATTATATTTATAAAGTTATTTAAAAAATTAAAAATTTTGAAATTTTTTTTCGAAAATGGCTATTACGATTTTGTTTAAATTTTAGTATGTTATAAAGTTTATTTTTCTTAGTATGATGCCGTTTGTCTCAACTATTTTGAAATTATATTTATTAAGTTATTTAGAAAATTAAAAATTTTGAAAATTTTTCTCGAAAACGGCTTTTACGATTTTGTTCAAATTTTAGTATGTTATAGAGTTTAGTTTTTTTAGTATAATGCAGTTTGTCTCAACTATTTTAAAATTTAATTTCCAAAGTTATTCAAAAAATTAAAAATCGTATTTAGGGGCTAATAATCCTTAACTTGCTCATAACTAACGTGTATAAGAAGTTTGAAGCCATTTGCTATAGTTTTAAGAAAATCGATTTTTTTGTCGAAAAAAGTGCAAAGAGTATATAGCCTTTTTTTCTTAGTATTATGCCGTTTGTCTCAACTATTTTGAAATTAAATTTACAAAGTTATTCAGAAAATTAAAAATTTTGAAAATTTTTCTCGAAAACGGCTCTTACGATTTGGTTCAAATTTTAGTATGTTATAGAGTTTAGTTTTCTTAGTATAATGCCGTTTGTCTCAACTATTTTAAAATTATATTTATAAAGTTATTTAAAAATTTAAAAGTTTTGAAAATTTTTCTCGAAAACGGCTTTTACGATTTTGGTCAAATTTTAGTATGTTATAGAGTTTATTTTTCTTAGTATGATGCCGTTTGTCTCAACTATTTTGAAATTTAATTTACAAAGTTATTTAGAAAATTAAAAATTTTGAAAATTTTTCTCGAAAACGGCTCTTACGATTTTGTTCAAATTTTAGTATGTTATAGAGTTTATTTTTCTTGGTATGATGCCGTTTGTCTCAACTATTTTGAAATTATATTTATAAAGTTATTTAGAAAATTAAAAATTTTGAAAATTTTTCTCAAAAACGGCTCTTACGATTTTGTTCAAATTTTAGTATGTTATAGAGTTTAGTTCTTTTAATATAATGCTGTTTGTCTCAACTATTTTGAAATTTAATTTACAAAGTTATTTGGAAAATTAAAAATTTTGAAATTTTTTTTCGAAAACGGCTCTTACGATTTAGTTCAAATTCTAGTATGTTATAGAGTTTATTTTTCTTAGTATAATGCCGTTTGTCTCAACTATTTTGAAATTTAAATTTTAAAGTTATTCAAAAAATTAAAAATCGTATTTTGGGGCTAATAATCCTTAATTTGCTTATAACTAACGTGTATAAGAAGTTTGAAGCCATTTGCTGTAGTTTTAAGAAAATCGATTTTTTTGTCGAAAAAAGTGCTAAGACTATAGCCTTTGTACTTTTCCCATTTTTCGCGAAAAATTGAAAATCGTATTTAGGGGCTAATAATCCTTGATTCCCTCATAACTAATGTGTATAAGAAATTTGAAGCCATTTGCTGTAGTTTTAAGAAAATCGATTTTTTTGTCGAAAAAAGTGCAAAGACTATATATTATAGCCTTTGTACTTTTCCCATTTTTCGCGAAAAATTAAAAATCGTATTTAGGGGCTAATAATCGTTACTTTGCTCATAACTAACGTGTATAAGAAGTTTGAAGCCATTTGCTGTAGTTTTAAGAAAATCGATTTTTTTGTCGAAATAAGTGCAAAGACTTATAAGCCTTTGTACTTTTCCCATTTTTCGCGAAAAATTGAAAATCGTATTTAGGGGCTAATAATCCTTAACTTGCTCATAACTAACGTGTATAAGAAGTTTGAAGCCTTTTGCTATAGTTTTAAGAAAATCGATTTTTTTGTCGAAAAAAGTGCAAAGAGTATATAGCCTTTTTTTCTTAGTATTATGCCGTTTGTCTCAACTATTTTGAAATTTAATCTACAAAGTTATTTAGAAAATTAAAAATTTTGAAAATTTTTCTCAAAAACGGCTCTTACGATTTTGTTCAAATTTTAGTATGTTATAGAGTTTAGGTTTTTTAGTATTATGCCGTTTGTCTCAACTATTTTGAAATTTAATTTCCAAAGTTATTCAAAAAATTAAAAATCGTATTTAGGGGCTAATAATCCTTAATTTGCTCATAACTAATGTGTATAAGTAGTTTGAAGCCATTTGCTATAGTTTTAAGAAAATTGATTTTTTGGTCGAAAAAAGTGCAAAGAGTATATAGCCTTTTTTTCTTAGTATTATGCCGTTTGTCTCAACTATTTTGAAATTTAATTTACAAAGTTATTTAGAAAATTTAAAATTTTGAAAATTTTTCTCGAAAACGGCTCTTACGATTTTGTTCAAATTTTAGTATGTTATAGAGTTTATTTTTCTTGGTATGATGCCGTTTGTCTCAACTATTTTGAAATTATATTTATAAAGTTATTTAGACAATTAAAAATTTTGAAAATTTTTCTCAAAAACGGCTCTTACGATTTTGTTTAAATTTTAGTATGTTATAGAGTTTAGGTTTTTTAGTATTATGCTGTTTGTCTCAACTATTTTGAAATTTAATTTCCAAAGTTATTCAAAAAATTAAAAATCGTATTTAGGGGCTAATAATCCTTAATTTGCTCATAACTAACGTGTATAAGTAGTTTGAAGCCATTTGCTATAGTTTTAAGAAAATCGATTTTTTTGTCGAAAAAAGTGCAAAGAGTATATAGCCTTTTTTTCTTAGTATTATGCCGTTTGTCTCAACTATTTTGAAATTTAATTTACAAAGTAATTCAGAACATTAAAAATTTTGAAAATTTTTCTCGAAAACGGCTCTTACGATTTTGTTCAAATTTTAGTATGTTATAGAGTTTATTTTTCTTAGTATAATGCCGTTTGTCTTAACTATTTTGAAATTTAATTTACAAAGTTATTCAGAAAATTAAAAATTTTTCTCGAAAACGGCTCTTACGATTTTGTTCAAATTTTAGTATGTTATAGAGTTTAGTTTTCTTAGTATAATGCCGTTTGTCTCAACTATTTTGAAATTTAAATTTTAAAGTTATTCAAAAAATTAAAAATCGTATTTAGGGGCTAATAATCCTTGATTCGCTCATAACTAATGTGTATAAGAAGTTTAAAGCCATTTGCTGTAGTTTTAAGAAAATCGATTTTTTTGTCGAAAAAAGTGCAAAGAGTATATAGCCTTTTTTTCTTAGTATTATGCCGTTTGTCTCAACTATTTTGAAATTTAATTTACAAAGTTATATAGAAAATTAAAAATTTTGAAAATTTTTCTCGAAAACGGCTCTTACGATTTTGTTCAAATTTTAGTATGTTATAGAGTTTATTTTTCTTGGTATAATGCCGTTTGTCTCATTTATTTTGAAATTTAATTTACAAAGTTATTCAGATAATTAAAAATTTTGAAAATTTTTCTCGAAAACGGCTCTTACGATTTTGTTCAAATTTTAGTATGTTATAGAGTTTAGGTTTTTAAGTATTATGCCGTTTGTCTCAACTATTTTGAAATTTAATTTTTAAAGTTATTCAAAAAATTAATAATCGTATTTAGGGGCTAATAATCCTTAATTTGCTCATAACTAACGTGTATAAGTAGTTTGAAGCCATTTGCTATAGTTTTAAGAAAATCGATTTTTTTGTCGAAAAAAGTGCAAAGAGTATATAGCCTTTTTTTCTTAGTATGATGCCGTTTGTCTCAACTATTTTGAAATTATATTTATTAAGTTATTTAGAAAATTAAAAATTTTGAAAATTTTTCTCGAAAACGGCTTTTACGATTTTGTTCAAATTTTAGTATGTTATAGAGTTTAGTTTTTTTAGTATAATGCAGTTTGTCTCAACTATTTTAAAATTTAATTTCCAAAGTTATTCAAAAAATTAAAAATCGTATTTAGGGGCTAATAATCCTTAATTTGCTCATAACTAACGTGTATAAGAAGTTTGAAGCCATTTGCTGTAGTTTTAAGAAAATCGATTTTTTTGTCGAAAAAAGTGCAAAGACTATAGCCTTTGTACTTTTACCATTTTTCGCGAAAAATTAAAAATCGTATTTAGGGGCTAATAATCCTTAACTTGCTCATAACTAACGTGTATAAGAAGTTTGAAGCCATTTGCTATAGTTTTAAGAAAATCGATTTTTTTGTCGAAAAAAGTGCAAAGAGTATATAGCCTTTTTTTCTTAGTATTATGCCGTTTGTCTCAACTATTTTGAAATTAAATTTACAAAGTTATTCAGAAAATTAAAAATTTTGAAAATTTTTCTCGAAAACGGCTCTTACGATTTGGTTCAAATTTTAGTATGTTATAGAGTTTAGTTTTCTTAGTATAATGCCGTTTGTCTCAACTATTTTGAAATTATATTTATAAAGTTATTTAAAAATTTAAAAGTTTTGAAAATTTTTCTCGAAAACGGCTTTTACGATTTTGGTCAAATTTTAGTATGTTATAGAGTTTATTTTTCTTAGTATGATGCCGTTTGTCTCAACTATTTTGAAATTTAATTTACAAAGTTATTTAGAAAATTAAAAATTTTGAAAATTTTTCTCGAAAACGGCTCTTACGATTTTGTTCAAATTTTAGTATGTTATAGAGTTTATTTTTCTTGGTATGATGCCGTTTGTCTCAACTATTTTGAAATTATATTTATAAAGTTATTTAGAAAATTAAAAATTTTGAAAATTTTTCTCAAAAACGGCTCTTACGATTTTGTTCAAATTTTAGTATGTTATAGAGTTTAGTTCTTTTAATATAACGCTGTTTGTCTCAACTATTTTGAAATTTAATTTACAAAGTTATTTGGAAAATTAAAAATTTTGAAAATTTTTCTCGAAAACGGCTCTTACGATTTAGTTCAAATTCTAGTATGTTATAGAGTTTATTTTTCTTAGTATAATGCCGTTTGTCTCAACTATTTTGAAATTTAAATTTTAAAGTTATTCAAAAAATTAAAAATCGTATTTTGGGGCTAATAATCCTTAATTTGCTTATAACTAACGTGTATAGGAAGTTTGAAGCCATTTGCTGTAGTTTTAAGAAAATCGATTTTTTTGTCGAAAAAAGTGCTAAGACTATAGCCTTTGTACTTTTCCCATTTTTCGCGAAAAATTGAAAATCGTATTTAGGGGCTAATAATCCTTGATTCCCTCATAACTAATGTGTATAAGAAATTTGAAGCCATTTGCTGTAGTTTTAAGAAAATCGATTTTTTTGTCGAAAAAAGTGCAAAGACTATATATAGCCTTTGTACTTTTCCCATTTTTCGCGAAAAATTAAAAATCGTATTTAGGGGCTAATAATCGTTACTTTGCTCATAACTAACGTGTATAAGAAGTTTGAAGCCATTTGCTGTAGTTTTAAGAAAATCGATTTTTTTGTCGAAATAAGTGCAAAGACTTATAAGCCTTTGTACTTTTCCCATTTTTCGCGAAAAATTGAAAATCGTATTTAGGGGCTAATAATCCTTAACTTGCTCATAACTAACGTGTATAAGAAGTTTGAAGCCTTTTGCTATAGTTTTAAGAAAATCGATTTTTTTGTCGAAAAAAGTTCAAAGAGTATATAGCCTTTTTTTCTTAGTATTATGCCGTTTGTCTCAACTATTTTGAAATTTAATCTACAAAGTTATTTAGAAAATTAAAAATTTTGAAAATTTTTCTCAAAAACGGCTCTTACGATTTTGTTCAAATTTTAGTATGTTATAGAGTTTAGGTTTTTTAGTATTATGCCGTTTGTCTCAACTATTTTGAAATTTAATTTCCAAAGTTATTCAAAAAATTAAAAATCGTATTTAGGGGCTAATAATCCTTAATTTGCTCATAACTAATGTGTATAAGTAGTTTGAAGCCATTTGCTATAGTTTTAAGAAAATTGATTTTTTTGTCGAAAAAAGTGCAAAGAGTATATAGCCTTTTTTTCTTAGTATTATGCCGTTTGTCTCAACTATTTTGAAATTTAATTTACAAAGTTATTTAGAAAATTTAAAATTTTGAAAATTTTTCTCGAAAACGGCTCTTACGATTTTGTTCAAATTTTAGTATGTTATAGAGTTTATTTTTCTTGGTATGATGCCGTTTGTCTCAACTATTTTGAAATTATATTTATAAAGTTATTTAGACAATTAAAAATTTTGAAAATTTTTCTCAAAAACGGCTCTTACGATTTTGTTCAAATTTTAGTATGTTATAGAGTTTAGGTTTTTTAGTATTATGCTGTTTGTCTCAACTATTTTGAAATTCAATTTCCAAAGTTATTCAAAAAATTAAAAATCGTATTTAGGGGCTAATAATCCTTAATTTGCTCATAACTAACGTGTATAAGTAGTTTGAAGCCATTTGCTATAGTTTTAAGAAAATCGATTTTTTTGTCGAAAAAAGTGCAAAGAGTATATAGCCTTTTTTTCTTAGTATTATGCCGTTTGTCTCAACTATTTTGAAATTTAATTTACAAAGTAATTCAGAACATTAAAATTTTTGAAAATTTTTCTCGAAAACGGCTCTTACGATTTTGTTCAAATTTTAGTATGTTATAGAGTTTATTTTTCTTAGTATAATGCCGTTTGTCTCAACTATTTTGAAATTTAATTTACAAAGTTATTCAGAAAATTAAAAATTTTTCTCGAAAACGGCTCTTACGATTTTGTTCAAATTTTAGTATGTTATAGAGTTTAGTTTTCTTAGTATAATGCCGTTTGTCTCAACTATTTTGAAATTTAAATTTTAAAGTTATTCAAAAAATTAAAAATCGTATTTAGGGGCTAATAATCCTTGATTCGCTCATAACTAATGTGTATAAGAAGTTTGAAGCCATTTGCTGTAGTTTTAAGAAAATCGATTTTTTTGTCGAAAAAAGTGCAAAGAGTATATAGCCTTTTTTTCTTAGTATTATGCCGTTTGTCTCAACTATTTTGAAATTTAATTTACAAAGTTATATAGAAAATTAAAAATTTTGAAAATTTTTCTCGAAAACGGCTCTTACGATTTTGTTCAAATTTTAGTATGTTATAGAGTTTATTTTTCTTGGTATAATGCCGTTTGTCTCATTTATTTTGAAATTTAATTTACAAAGTTATTCAGATAATTAAAAATTTTGAAAATTTTTCTCGAAAACGGCTCTTACGATTTTGTTCAAATTTTAGTATGTTATAGAGTTTAGGTTTTTAAGTATTATACCGTTTGTCTCAACTATTTTGAAATTTAATTTTTAAAGTTATTCAAAAAATTAATAATCGTATTTAGGGGCTAATAATCCTTAATTTGCTCATAACTAACGTGTATAAGTAGTTTGAAGCCATTTGCTATAGTTTTAAGAAAATCGATTTTTTTGTCGAAAAAAGTGCAAAGAGTATATAGCCTTTTTTTCTTAGTATGATGCCGTTTGTCTCAACTATTTTGAAATTATATTTATTAAGTTATTTAGAAAATTAAAAATTTTGAAAATTTTTCTCGAAAACGGCTTTTACGATTTTGTTCAAATTTTAGTATGTTATAGAGTTTAGTTTTTTTAGTATAATGCAGTTTGTCTCAACTATTTTAAAATTTAATTTCCAAAGTTATTCAAAAAATTAAAAATCGTATTTAGGGGCTAATAATCCTTAATTTGCTCATAACTAACGTGTATAAGAAGTTTGAAGCCATTTGCTGTAGTTTTAAGAAAATCGATTTTTTTGTCGAAAAAAGTGCAAAGACTATAGCCTTTGTACTTTTACCATTTTTCGCGAAAAATTAAAAATCGTATTTAGGGGCTAATAATCCTTAACTTGCTCATAACTAACGTGTATAAGAAGTTTGAAGCCATTTGCTATAGTTTTAAGAAAATCGATTTTTTTGTCGAAAAAAGTGCAAAGAGTATATAGCCTTTTTTTCTTAGTATTATGCCGTTTGTCTCAACTATTTTGAAATTAAATTTACAAAGTTATTCAGAAAATTAAAAATTTTGAAAATTTTTCTCGAAAACGGCTCTTACGATTTGGTTCAAATTTTAGTTTGTTATAGAGTTTAGTTTTCTTAGTATAATGCCGTTTGTCTCAACTATTTTGAAATTATATTTATAAAGTTATTTAAAAATTTAAAAGTTTTGAAAATTTTTCTCGAAAACGGCTTTTACGATTTTGGTCAAATTTTAGTATGTTATAGAGTTTATTTTTCTTAGTATGATGCCGTTTGTCTCAACTATTTTGAAATTTAATTTACAAAGTTATTTAGAAAATTAAAAATTTTGAAAATTTTTCTCGAAAACGGCTCTTACGATTTTGTTCAAATTTTAGTATGTTATAGAGTTTATTTTTCTTGGTATGATGCCGTTTGTCTCAACTATTTTGAAATTATATTTATAAAGTTATTTAGAAAATTAAAAATTTTGAAAATTTTTCTCAAAAACGGCTCTTACGATTTTGTTCAAAATTTAGTATGTTATAGAGTTTAGTTCTTTTAATATAACGCTGTTTGTCTCAACTAAAAATCGTATTTTGGGGCTAATAATCCTTAATTTGCTTATAACTAACGTGTATAAGAAGTTTGAAGCCATTTGCTGTAGTTTTAAGAAAATCGATTTTTTTGTCGAAAAAAGTGCTAAGACTATAGCCTTTGTACTTTTCCCATTTTTCGCGAAAAATTAAAAATCGTATTTAGGGGCTAATAATCGTTACTTTGCTCATAACTAACGTGTATAAGAAGTTTGAAGCCATTTGCTGTAGTTTTAAGAAAATCGATTTTTTTGTCGAAATAAGTGCAAAGACTTATAAGCCTTTGTACTTTTCCCATTTTTCGCGAAAAATTAAATATCGTATTTAGGGGCTAATAATCGTTACTTTGCTCATAACTAACGTGTATAAGAAGTTTGAAGCCATTTGCTGTAGTTTTAAGAAAATCGATTTTTTTGTCGAAAAAAGTGCTAAGACTATAGCCTTTGTACTTTTCCCATTTTTCGCGAAAAATTGAAAATCGTATTTAGGGGCTAATAATCCTTGATTCCCTCATAACTAATGTGTATAAGAAATTTGAAGCCATTTGCTGTAGTTTTAAGAAAATCGATTTTTTTGTCGAAAAAAGTGCAAAGACTATATATAGCCTTTGTACTTTTCCCATTTTTCGCGAAAAATTAAATATCGTATTTAGGGGCTAATAATCGTTACTTTGCTCATAACTAACGTGTATAAGAAGTTTGAAGCCATTTGCTGTAGTTTTAAGAAAATCGATTTTTTTGTCGAAATAAGTGCAAAGACTTATAAGCCTTTGTACTTTTCCCATTTTTCGCGAAAAATTGAAAATCGTATTTAGGGACTAATAATCCTTAACTTGCTCATAACTAACGTGTATAAGAAGTTTGAAGCCTTTTGCTATAGTTTTAAGAAAATCGATTTTTTTGTCGAAAAAAGTGCAAAGAGTATATAGCCTTTTTTTCTTAGTATTATGCCGTTTGTCTCAACTATTTTGAAATTTAATCTACAAAGTTATTTTGAAAATTTTTATCAAAAACGGCTCTTACGATTTTGTTCAAATTTTAGTATGTTATAGAGTTTAGGTTTTTTAGTATTATGCCGTTTGTCTCAACTATTTTGAAATTTAATTTCCAAAGTTATTCAAAAAATTAAAAATCGTATTTAGGGGCTAATAATCCTTAATTTGCTCATAACTAATGTGTATAAGTAGTTTGAAGCCATTTGCTATAGTTTTAAGAAAATTGATTTTTTTGTCGAAAAAAGTGCAAAGAGTATATAGCCTTTTTTTCTTAGTATTATGCCGTTTGTCTCAACTATTTTGAAATTTAATTTACAAAGTTATTTAGAAAATTTAAAATTTTGAAAATTTTTCTCGAAAACGGCTCTTACGATTTTGTTCAAATTTTAGTATGTTATAGAGTTTATTTTTCTTGGTATGATGCCGTTTGTCTCAACTATTTTGAAATTATATTTATAAAGTTATTTAGACAATTAAAAATTTTGAAAATTTTTCTCAAAAACGGCTCTTACGATTTTGTTCAAATTTTAGTATGTTATAGAGTTTAGGTTTTTTAGTATTATGCTGTTTGTCTCAACTATTTTGAAATTCAATTTCCAAAGTTATTCAAAAAATTAAAAATCGTATTTAGGGGCTAATAATCCTTAATTTGCTCATAACTAACGTGTATAAGTAGTTTGAAGCCATTTGCTATAGTTTTAAGAAAATCGATTTTTTTGTCGAAAAAAGTGCAAAGAGTATATAGCCTTTTTTTCTTAGTATTATGCCGTTTGTCTCAACTATTTTGAAATTTAATTTACAAAGTAATTCAGAACATTAAAAATTTTGAAAATTTTTTTCGAAAACGGCTCTTACGATTTTGTTCAAATTTTAGTATGTTATAGAGTTTATTTTTCTTAGTATAATGCCGTTTGTCTCAACTATTTTGAAATTTAATTTACAAAGTTATTCAGAAAATTAAAAATTTTTCTCGAAAACGGCTCTTACGATTTTGTTCAAATTTTAGTATGTTATAGAGTTTAGTTTTCTTAGTATAATGCCGTTTGTCTCAACTATTTTGAAATTTAAATTTTAAAGTTATTCAAAAAATTAAAAATCGTATTTAGGGGCTAATAATCCTTGATTCGCTCATAACTAATGTGTATAAGAAGTTTGAAGCCATTTGCTGTAGTTTTAAGAAAATCGATTTTTTTGTCGAAAAAAGTGCAAAGAGTATATAGCCTTTTTTTCTTAGTATTATGCCGTTTGTCTCAACTATTTTGAAATTTAATTTACAAAGTTATATAGAAAATTAAAAATTTTGAAAATTTTTCTCGAAAACGGCTCTTACGATTTTGTTCAAATTTTAGTATGTTATAGAGTTTATTTTTCTTGGTATAATGCCGTTTGTCTCATTTATTTTGAAATTTAATTTACAAAGTTATTCAGATAATTAAAAATTTTGAAAATTTTTCTCGAAAACGGCTCTTACGATTTTGTTCAAATTTTAGTATGTTATAGAGTTTAGGTTTTTAAGTATTATACCGTTTGTCTCAACTATTTTGAAATTTAATTTTTAAAGTTATTCAAAAAATTAATAATCGTATTTAGGGGCTAATAATCCTTAATTTGCTCATAACTAACGTGTATAAGTAGTTTGAAGCCATTTGCTATAGTTTTAAGAAAATCGATTTTTTTGTCGAAAAAAGTGCAAAGAGTATATAGCCTTTTTTTCTTAGTATGATGCCGTTTGTCTCAACTATTTTGAAATTATATTTATTAAGTTATTTAGAAAATTAAAAATTTTGAAAATTTTTCTCGAAAACGGCTTTTACGATTTTGTTCAAATTTTAGTATGTTATAGAGTTTAGTTTTTTTAGTATAATGCAGTTTGTCTCAACTATTTTAAAATTTAATTTCCAAAGTTATTCAAAAAATTAAAAATCGTATTTAGGGGCTAATAATCCTTAATTTGCTCATAACTAACGTGTAAAAGAAGTTTGAAGCCATTTGCTGTAGTTTTAAGAAAATCGATTTTTTTGTCGAAAAAAGTGCAAAGACTATAGCCTTTGTACTTTTACCATTTTTCGCGAAAAATTAAAAATCGTATTTAGGGGCTAATAATCCTTAACTTGCTCATAACTAACGTGTATAAGAAGTTTGAAGCCATTTGCTATAGTTTTAAGAAAATCGATTTTTTTGTCGAAAAAAGTGCAAAGAGTATATAGCCTTTTTTTCTTAGTATTATGCCGTTTGTCTCAACTATTTTGAAATTAAATTTACAAAGTTATTCAGAAAATTAAAAATTTTGAAAATTTTTCTCGAAAACGGCTCTTACGATTTGGTTCAAATTTTAGTATGTTATAGAGTTTAGTTTTCTTAGTATAATGCCGTTTGTCTCAACTATTTTGAAATTATATTTATAAAGTTATTTAAAAATTTAAAAGTTTTGAAAATTTTTCTCGAAAACGGCTTTTACGATTTTGGTCAAATTTTAGTATGTTATAGAGTTTATTTTTCTTAGTATGATGCCGTTTGTCTCAACTATTTTGAAATTTAATTTACAAAGTTATTTAGAAAATTAAAAATTTTGAAAATTTTTCTCGAAAACGGCTCTTACGATTTTGTTCAAATTTTAGTATGTTATAGAGTTTATTTTTCTTGGTATGATGCCGTTTGTCTCAACTATTTTGAAATTATATTTATAAAGTTATTTAGAAAATTAAAAATTTTGAAAATTTTTCTCAAAAACGGCTCTTACGATTTTGTTCAAAATTTAGTATGTTATAGAGTTTAGTTCTTTTAATATAACGCTGTTTGTCTCAACTAAAAATCGTATTTTGGGGCTAATAATCCTTAATTTGCTTATAACTAACGTGTATAAGAAGTTTGAAGCCATTTGCTGTAGTTTTAAGAAAATCGATTTTTTTGTCGAAAAAAGTGCTAAGACTATTATAGCCTTTGTACTTTTCCCATTTTTCGCGAAAAATTAAAAATCGTATTTAGGGGCTAATAATCGTTACTTTGCTCATAACTAACGTGTATAAGAAGTTTGAAGCCATTTGCTGTAGTTTTAAGAAAATCGATTTTTTTGTCGAAATAAGTGCAGACTTATAAGCCTTTGTACTTTTCCCATTTTTCGCGAAAAATTAAATATCGTATTTAGGGGCTAATAATCGTTACTTTGCTCATAACTAACGTGTATAAGAAGTTTGAAGCCATTTGCTGTAGTTTTAAGAAAATCGATTTTTTTGTCGAAAAAAGTGCTAAGACTATAGCCTTTGTACTTTTCCCATTTTTCGCGAAAAATTGAAAATCGTATTTAGGGGCTAATAATCCTTGATTCCCTCATAACTAATGTGTATAAGAAATTTGAAGCCATTTGCTGTAGTTTTAAGAAAATCGATTTTTTTGTCGAAAAAAGTGCAAAGACTATATATAGCCTTTGTACTTTTCCCATTTTTCGCGAAAAATTAAATATCGTATTTAGGGGCTAATAATCGTTACTTTGCTCATAACTAACGTGTATAAGAAGTTTGAAGCCATTTGCTGTAGTTTTAAGAAAATCGATTTTTTTGTCGAAATAAGTGCAAAGACTTATAAGCCTTTGTACTTTTCCCATTTTTCGCGAAAAATTGAAAATCGTATTTAGGGACTAATAATCCTTAACTTGCTCATAACTAACGTGTATAAGAAGTTTGAAGCCTTTTGCTATAGTTTTAAGAAAATCGATTTTTTTGTCGAAAAAAGTGCAAAGAGTATATAGCCTTTTTTTCTTAGTATTATGCCGTTTGTCTCAACTATTTTGAAATTTAATCTACAAAGTTATTTTGAAAATTTTTATCAAAAACGGCTCTTACGATTTTGTTCAAATTTTAGTATGTTATAGAGTTTAGGTTTTTTAGTATTATGCCGTTTGTCTCAACTATTTTGAAATTTAATTTCCAAAGTTATTCAAAAAATTAAAAATCGTATTTAGGGGCTAATAATCCTTAATTTGCTCATAACTAATGTGTATAAGTAGTTTGAAGCCATTTGCTATAGTTTTAAGAAAATTGATTTTTTTGTCGAAAAAAGTGCAAAGAGTATATAGCCTTTTTTTCTTAGTATTATGCCGTTTGTCTCAACTATTTTGAAATTTAATTTACAAAGTTATTTAGAAAATTTAAAATTTAGAAAATTTTTCTCGAAAACGGCTCTTACGATTTTGTTCAAATTTTAGTATGTTATAGAGTTTATTTTTCTTGGTATGATGCCGTTTGTCTCAACTATTTTGAAATTATATTTATAAAGTTATTTAGACAATTAAAAATTTTGAAAATTTTTCTCAAAAACGGCTCTTACGATTTTGTTCAAATTTTAGTATGTTATAAAGTTTAGGTTTTTTAGTATTATGCTGTTTGTCTCAACTATTTTGAAATTTAATTTCCAAAGTTATTCAAAAAATTAAAAATCGTATTTAGGGGCTAATAATCCTTAATTTGCTCATAACTAACGTGTATAAGTAGTTTGAAGCCATTTGCTATAGTTTTAAGAAAATCGATTTTTTTGTCGAAAAAAGTGCAAAGAGTATATAGCCTTTTTTTCTTAGTATTATGCCGTTTGTGTCAACTATTTTGAAATTTAATTTACAAAGTAATTCAGAACATTAAAAATTTTGAAAATTTTTCTCGAAAACGGCTTTTACGATTTTGTTGAAATTTTAGTATGTTATAGAGTTTATTTTTCTTAGTATAATGCCGTTTGTCTCAACTATTTTGAAATTTAATTTACAAAGTTATTCAGAAAATTAAAAATTTTTCTCGAAAACGGCTCTTACGATTTTGTTCAAATTTTAGTATGTTATAGAGTTTAGTTTTCTTAGTATAATGCCGTTTGTCTCAACTATTTTGAAATTTAAATTTTAAAGTTATTCAAAAAATTAAAAATCGTATTTAGGGGCTAATAATCCTTGATTCGCTCATAACTAATGTGTATAAGAAGTTTGAAGCCATTTGCTGTAGTTTTAAGAAAATCGATTTTTTTGTCGAAAAAAGTGCAAAGAGTATATAGCCTTTTTTTCTTAGTATTATGCCGTTTGTCTCAACTATTTTGAAATTTAATTTACAAAGTTATTTAGAAAATTAAAAATTTTGAAAATTTTTCTCGAAAACGGCTTTTACGATTTTGTTCAAATTTTAGTATGTTATAGAGTTTATTTTTCTTAGTATAATGCCGTTTGTCTCAACTATTTTGAAATTTAATTTACAAAGTTATTCAGAAAATTAAAAATTTTGAAAATTTTTCTCGAAAACGGCTTTTACGATTTTGTTCAAATTTTAGTATGTTATAGAGTTTATTTTTCTTAGTATAATGCCGTTTGTCTCAACTATTTTGAAATTTAATTTACAAAGTTATTTAGAAAATTTAAAATTTTGAAAATTTTTCTCGAAAACGTCTCTTACGATTTTGTTCAAATTTTAGTATGTTATAGAGTTTAGTTTTCTTGGTATAATGCTGTTTGTCTCAACTATTTTGAAATTATAAATATAAAGTTAGTTAAAAAATTAAAAATTTTGAAAATTTTTCTCGAAAACGGTTCTTACGCTTTTGTTCAAATTTTAGTATGTTATAGAGTTTAGTTTTCTTAGTATTATGCCGTTTGTCTCAACTATTTTGAAATTTAATTTACAAAGTTATTTAGAAAATTAAAAATTTTGAAAATTTTTCTCGAAAACGGCCTTTACGATTTTGTTCAAATTTTAGTATGTTATAGAGTTTAGTTTTCTTAGTATTTATGCCGTTTGTCTCAACTATTTTGAAATTTAATTTACAAAGTTATTTAGAAAATTTAAAATTTTTAAAATTTTTCTCGAAAACGTCTCTTACGATTTTGTTCAAATTTTAGTATGTTATAGAGTTTAGTTTTCTTAGTATAATGCCGTTTGTCTCAACTATTTTGAAATTTAATTTACAAAGTAATTCAGAACATTAAAAATTTTGAAAATTTTTCTCGAAAACGGCTCTTACGATTTTGTTCAAATTTTAGTATGTTATAAAGTTTAGTTTTCTTGGTATTATGCTGTTTGTCTCAACTATTTTGAAATTTAATTTACAAAGTTATTTAGAAATTTTAAAATTTTGAAAATTTTTCTCGAAAACGTCTCTTACGATTTTGTTCAAATTTTAGTATGTTATAGAGTTTAGTTTTCTTAGTATAATGCCGTTTGTCTCAACTATTTTGAAATTAAATTTACAAAGTTATTTAGAAAATTAAAAATTTTGAAAATTTTTCTCGAAAACGGCTTTTACGATTTTGTTCAAATTTTAGTATGTTATAGAGTTTATTTTTCTTAGTATAATGCCGTTTGTCTCAACTATTTTGAAATTAAATTTACAAAGTTATTTAGAAAATTAAAAATTTTGAAAATTTTTCTCGAAAACGGCTCTTACGATTTTGCTCAAATTTTAGTATGTTATAAAGTTTAGTTTTCTTAGTATTATGCCGTTTGTCTCAACTATTTTGAAATTTAATTTACAAAGTTATTTAGAAATTTTAAAATTTTGAAAATTTTTCTCGAAAATGTCTCTTACGATTTTGTTCAAATTTTAGTATGTTATAGAGTTTAGTTTTCTTAGTATAATGCCGTTTGTCTTAACTATTTTGAAATTATATTTATAATGTTATTTAAAAAATTAAAAATTTTGAAAATTTTTCTCGAAAACGGCTTTTACGATTTTGTTCAAATTTTAGTATGTTATAGAGTTTATTTTTCTTAGTATAATGCCGTTTGTCTCAACTATTTTGAAATTAAATTTACAAAGTTATTTAGAAATTTTAAAATTTTGAAAATTTTTCTCGAAAACGTCTCTTACGATTTTGTTCAAATTTTAGTATGTTATAGAGTTTAGTTTTCTTAGTATAATGCTGTTTGTCTTAACTATTTTGAAATTATATTTATAATGTTATTTAAAAAATTAAAAATTTTGAAAATTTTTCTCGAAAACGGCTTTTACGATTTTGTTCAAATTTTAGTATGTTATAGAGTTTATTTTTCTTAGTATAATGCCGTTTGTCTCAACTATTTTGAAATTAAATTTACAAAGTTATTTAGAAAATTAAAAGATTTGAAAATTTTTCTCGAAAACGGCTTTTACGATTTTGTTCAAATTTTAGTATGTTATAGAGTTTATTTTTCTTAGTATAATGCCGTTTGTCTCAACTATTTTGAAATTAAATTTACAAAGTAATTCAGAACATTAAAAATTTTGAAAATTTTTCTCGAAAACGGCTCTTACGATTTTGCTCAAATTTTAGTATGTTATAAAGTTTAGTTTTTTTAGTATTATGCCGTTTGTCTCAAATATTTTGAAATTTAATTTACAAAGTTATTTAGAAAATTTAAAATTTTGAAAATTTTTCTCGAAAACGGCTCTTACGATTTTGTTCAAATTTTAGTATGTTATAGAGTTTATTTTTCTTAGTATAATGCTGTTTGTCTCAACTATTTTGAAATTATATTTATAAAGTTATTCAAAAAATTAAAAATCGTATTTAGGGGCTAATAATCCTTGATTCGCTCATAACTAATGTGTATAAGAAGTTTGAAGCCATTTGCTGTAGTTTTAAGAAAATCGATTTTTTTGTCGAAAAAAGTGCAAAGACTATAGCCTTTGTACTTTTCCCATTTTTCGCGAAAAATTGAAAATCGTATTTAGGGGCTAATAATCCTTTATTCGCTCATAAGTAATGTGTATAAGAAGTTTGAAGCCATTTGCTGTAGTTTTAAGAAAATCGATTTTTTTGTCGAAAAAAGTGCAAAGACTATAGCCTCTGTACTTTTCCCATTTTTCGCGAAAAATTAAAAATCGTATTTAGGGGCTAATAATCCTTAACTTGCTCATAACTAACGTGTATAAGAAGTTTGAAGCCTTTTGCTATAGTTTTAAGAAAATCGATTTTTTTGTCGAAAAAAGTGCAAAGAGTACATATTCTTTTTTTCTTAGTATTATGCTGTTTGTCTCAACTATTTGGAAATTTAATTTACAAAGTTATTTAGAAAATTAAAAATTTTGGAAATTTTTCTTGAAAACGGCTCTTACGATTTGGTTCAAATTTTAGTATGTTATAGAGTTTATTTTTCTTAGTATAATGCCGTTTGTCTCAACTATTTTGAAAGTTAATTTACAAAGTTATTCAGATAATTAAAAATTTTGAAAATTTTTCTAGAAAACGGCTCTTACGATTTGGTTCAAATTTTAGTATGTTATAGAGTTTATTTTTCTTAGTATAATGCCGTTTGTCTCAACTATTTTGAAATTTAATTTACAAAGTTATTCAGATAATTAAAAATTTTGAAAATTTTTCTAGAAAACGGCTCTTACGATTTGGTTCAAATTTTAGTATGTTATAGAGTTTATTTTTCTTAGTATAATGCCGTTTGTCTCAACTATTTTGAAATTAAATTTACAAAGTTATTTAGAAAATTAAAAATTTTGAAAATTTTTCTTGAAAACGGCTTTTACGATTTTGTTCAAATTTTAGTATGTTATAGAGTTTATTTTTCTTAGTATAATGCCGTTTGTCTCAACTATTTTGAAATTTAATTTACAAAGTTATTCAGAAAATTAAAAATTTTGAACATTTTTCTTGAAAACGGCTGTTACGATTTTGTTCAAATTTTAGTATGTTATAGAGTTTATTTTTCTTAGTATTATGCCGTTTGTCTCAACTATTTTGAAATTATATTTATAAAGTTATTTAAAAAATTAAAAATTTTGAAAATTTTTCTCGAAAACGGCTCTTACGATTTTGTTCAAATTTTAGTATGTTATAGAGTTTATTTTTCTTAGTATAATGCCGTTTGTCTCAACTATTTTGAAATTTAATTTACAAAGTTATTCAGAAAATTAAAAATTTTGAAAATTTTTCTCGAAAACGGCTCTTACGATTTTGTTCAAATTTTAGTATGTTATAGAGTTTAGTTTTCTTAGTATAATGCCGTTTGTCTCAACTTTTTTGAAATTATATTTATAAAGTTATTTAAAAAATTAAAAATTTTGAAAATTTTTCTCGAAAACGGCTCTTACGATTTTGTTCAAATTTTAGTATGTTATAGAGTTTATTTTTCTTAGTATAATGCCGTTTGTCTCAACTATTTTGAAATTATATTTATAAAGTTATTCAAAAAATTAAAAATCGTATTTAGGGGCTAATAATCCTTGATTCGCTCATAACTAATGTGTATAAGAAGTTTGAAGCCATTTGCTGTAGTTTTAAGAAAATCGATTTTTTTGTCGAAAAAAGTGCAAAGACTATATAGCCTTTGTACTTTTCCCATTTTTCGCGAAAAATTAAAAATCGTATTTAGGGGCTAATAATCCTTAATTTGCTCATAACTAACGTGTATAAGAAGTTTGCAGCCATTTGCTGTAGTTTTAAGAAAATCGATTTTTTTGTCGAAAAAAGTGTAAAGACTATAGCCTTTGTACTTTTCCCATTTTTCGCGAAAAATTGAAAATCGTATTTAGGGGCTAATAATCCTTGATTCGCTCATAACTAATGTGTATAAGAAGTTTGAAGCCATTTGCTGTAGTTTTAAGAAAATCGATATTTTTGTCAAAAAAAGTGCAAAGACTATAGCCTTTGTACTTTTCCCATTTTTCGCGAAAAATTAAAAATCGTATTTAGGGGCTAATAATCCTTAACTTGCTCATAACTAACGTGTATAAGAAGTTTGAAGCCTTTTGCTATAGTTTTAAGAAAATCGATTTTTTTGTCGAAAAAAGTGCAAAGAGTATATAGTCTTTTTTTCTTAGTATTATGCTGTTTGTCTCAACTATTTGGAAATTTAATTTACAAAGTTATTTAGAAAATTAAAAATTTTGAAAATTTTTCTTGAAAACGGCTCTTACGATTTGGTTCAAATTTTAGTATGTTATAGAGTTTATTTTTCTTAGTATAATGCCGTTTGTCTCAACTATTTTGAAATTTAATTTACAAAGTTATTCAGATAATTAAAAATTTTGAAAATTTTTCTAGAAAACGGCTCTTACGATTTGGTTCAAATTTTAGTATGTTATAGAGTTTATTTTTCTTAGTATAATGCCGTTTGTCTCAACTATTTTGAAATTAAATTTACAAAGTTATTTAGAAAATTAAAAATTTTGAAAATTTTTCTTGAAAACGGCTTCTACGATTTTGTTTAAATTTTAGTATGTTATAGAGTTTATTATTCTTAGTATAATGCCGTTTGTCTCAACTATTTTGAAATTTAATTTACAAAGTTATTCAGAAAATTAAAAATTTTGAAAATTTTTCTCGAAAACGGCTCTTACGATTTTGTTTAAATTTTAGTATGTTATAGAGTTTATTTTTCTTAGTATAATGCCGTTTGTCTCAACTATTTTGAAATTTAATTTACAAAGTAATTCAGAACATTAAAAATTTTGAAAATTTTTCTCGAAAACGGCTCTTACGATTTTGTTCAAATTTTAGTATGTTATAAATATTAGTTTTCTTAGTATTATGCCGTTTGTCTCAACTATTTTGAAATTTAATTTACAAAGTTATTTAGAAAATTTAAAATTTTGAAAATTTTTCTCGAAAACGGCTCTTACGATTTTGTTCAAATTTTAGTATGTTATAGAGTTTATTTTTCTTAGTATAATGCCGTTTGTCTCAACTATTTTGAAATTATATTTATAAAGTTATTTAAAAAATTTAAAATTTTGAAAATTTTTCTCGAAAACGGCTCTTACGATTTTGTTCAAATTTTAGTATGTTATAGAGTTTAGTTTTCTTAGTATTATGCCGTTTGTCTCAACTATTTTGAAATTATATTTATAAAGTTATTTAAAAAATTAAAAATTTTGAAAATTTTTCTCGAAAACGGCTCTTACGCTTTTGTTCAAATTTTAGTATGTTATAGAGTTTATTTTTCTTAGTATAATGCCGTTTGTCTCAACTATTTTGAAATTTAATTTACAAAGTTATTCAGAAAATTAAAAATTTTGAAAATTTTTCTCGAAAACGGCTCTTACGATTTTGTTCAAATTTTAGTATGTTATAGAGTTTAGTTTTCTTAGTATAATGCCGTTTGTCTCAACTATTTTGAAATTATAAATATAAAGTTATTTAAAAACTTAAAAATTTTGAAAATTTTTCTCGAAAACGGCTCTTACGATTTTGTTCAAATTTTAGTATGTTATAGAGTTTATTTTTCTTAGTATAATGCCGTTTGTCTCAACTATTTTGAAATTTAATTTACAAAGTAATTCAGAACATTAAAAATTTTGAAAATTTTTCTCGAAAACGGCTCTTACGATTTTGTTCAAATTTTAGTATGTTATAGAGTTTAGTTTTCTTAGTATTATGCCGTTTGTCTCAACTATTTTGAAATTTAATTTACAAAGTTATTTGGAAAATTTAAAATTTTGAAAATTTTTCTCGAAAACGGCTCTTACGATTTTGTTCAAATTTTAGTATGTTATAGAGTTTATTTTTCTTAGTATAATGCCGTTTGTCTCAACTATTTTGAAATTTAATTTACAAAGTTATTCAGAACATTAAAAATTTTGAAAATTTTTCGCGAAAACGGCGCTTACGATTTTGTTTAAATTTTAGTATGTTATAGAGTTTATTTTTCTTAGTATTATGCCGTTTGTCTCAACTATTTTGAAATTTAATTTACAAAGTAATTCAGAACATTAAAAATTTTGAAAATTTTTCTCGAAAACGGCTTTTACGATTTTGTTCAAATTTTAGTATGTTATAAAGTTTAGTTTTTTTAGTATTATGCCGTTTGTCTCAAATATTTTGAAATTTAATTTACAAAGTTATTTAGAAAATTTAAAATTTTGAAAATTTTTCTCGAAAACGGCTCTTACGATTTTGTTCAAATTTTAGTATGTTATAGAGTTTATTTTTCTTAGTATAATGCCGTTTGTCTCAACTATTTTGAAATTATATTTATAAAGTTATTCAAAAAATTAAAAATCGTATTTAGGGGCTAATAATCCTTGATTCGCTCATAACTAATGTGTATAAGAAGTTTGAAGCCATTTGCTGTAGTTTTAAGAAAATCGATTTTTTTGTCGAAAAAAGTGCAAAGACTATTATAGCCTTTGTACTTTTCCCATTTTTCGCGAAAAATTAAAAATCGTATTTAGGGGCTAATAATCCTTAACTTGCTCATAACTAACGTGTATAAGAAGTTTGAAGCCTTTTGCTATAGTTTTAAGAAAATCGATTTTTTTTGTCGAAAAAAGTGCAGAGTATATAGTCTTTTTTTCTTAGTATTATGCTGTTTGTCTCAACTATTTGGAAATTTAATTTACAAAGTTATTTAGAAAATTAAAAATTTTGAAAATTTTTCTTGAAAACGGCTCTTACGATTTGGTTTAAATTTTAGTATGTTATAGAGTTTATTTTTCTTAGTATAATGCCGTTTGTCTCAACTATTTTGAAATTTAATTTACAAAGTTATTCAGATAATTAAAAATTTTGAAAATTTTTCTAGAAAACGGCTCTTACGATTTGGTTCAAATTTTAGTATGTTATAGAGTTTATTTTTCTTAGTATAATGCCGTTTGTCTCAACTATTTTGAAATTAAATTTACAAAGTTATTTAGAAAATTAAAAATTTTGAAAATTTTTCTTGAAAACGGCTTTTACGATTTTGTTCAAATTTTAGTATGTTATAGAGTTTATTTTTCTTAGTATAATGCCGTTTGTCTCAACTATTTTAAAATTTAATTTACAAAGTTATTCAGAAAATTAAAAATTTTGAAAATTTTTCTCGAAAACGGCTCTTACGATTTTGTTCAAATTTTAGTATGTTATAGAGTTTAGTTTTCTTAGTATTATGCCGTTTGTCTCAACTATTTTGAAATTATATTTATAAAGTTATTTAAAAAATTAAAAATTTTGAAAATTTTTCTCGAAAACGGCTCTTACGATTTTGTTGAAATTTTAGTATGTTATAGAGTTTATTTTTCTTAGTATAATGCCGTTTGTCTCAACTATTTTGAAATTTAATTTACAAAGTTATTCAGAAAATTAAAAATTTTGAAAATTTTTCTCGAAAACGGCTCTTACGATTTTGTTCAAATTTTAGTATGTTATAGAGTTTAGTTTTCTTAGTATAATGCCGTTTGTCTCAACTTTTTTGAAATTATATTTATAAAGTTATTTAAAAAATTAAAAATTTTGAAAATTTTTCTCGAAAACGGCTTTTACGATTTTGTTCAAATTTTAGTATGTTATAGAGTTTAGTTTTCTTAGTATAATGCCGTTTGTCTCAACTATTTTGAAATTATAAATATAAAGTTATTTAAAAAATTAAAAATTTTGAAAATTTTTCTCGAAAACGGCTCTTACGATTTTGTTCAAATTTTAGTATGTTATAGAGTTTATTTTTCTTAGTATAATGCCGTTTGTCTCAACTATTTTGAAATTATATTTATAAAGTTATTCAAAAAATTAAAAATCGTATTTAGGGGCTAATAATCCTTGATTCGCTCATAACTAATGTGTATAAGAAGTTTGAAGCCATTTGCTGTAGTTTTAAGAAAATCGATTTTTTTGTCGAAAAAAGTGCAAAGACTATATAGCCTTTGTACTTTTCCCATTTTTCGCGAAAAATTAAAAATCGTATTTAGGGGCTAATAATCCTTAATTTGCTCATAACTAACGTGTATAAGAAGTTTGCAGCCATTTGCTGTAGTTTTAAGAAAATCGATTTTTTTGTCGAAAAAAGTGTAAAGACTATAGCCTTTGTACTTTTCCCATTTTTCGCGAAAAATTGAAAATCGTATTTAGGGGCTAATAATCCTTGATTCGCTCATAACTAATGTGTATAAGAAGTTTGAAGCCATTTGCTGTAGTTTTAAGAAAATCGATTTTTTTGTCGAAAAAAGTGCAAAGACTATATAGCCTTTGTACTTTTCCCATTTTTCGCGAAAAATTAAAAATCGTATTTAGGGGCTAATAATCCTTAACTTGCTCATAACTAACGTGTATAAGAAGTTTGAAGCCTTTTGCTATAGTTTTAAGAAAATCGATTTTTTTGTCGAAAAAAGTGCAAAGACTATATAGCCTTTGTACTTTTCCCATTTTTCGCGAAAAATTAAAAATCGTATTTAGGGGCTAATAATCCTTGATTCGCTCATAACTAATGTGTATAAGAAGTTTGAAGCCATTTGCTGTAGTTTTAAGAAAATCGATTTTTTTGTCGAAAAAAGTGCAAAGACTATATAGCCTTTGTACTTTTCCCATTTTTCGCGAAAAATTAAAAATCGTATTTAGGGGCTAATAATCCTTAATTTGCTCATAACTAACGTGTATAAGAAGTTTGCAGCCATTTGCTGTAGTTTTAAGAAAATCGATTTTTTTGTCGAAAAAAGTGCAAAGACTATATAGCCTTTGTACTTTTCCCATTTTTCGCGAAAAATTAAAAATCGTATTTAGGGGCTAATAATCCTTAACTTGCTCATAACTAACGTGTATAAGAAGTTTGAAGCCTTTTGCTATAGTTTTAAGAAAATCGATTTTTTTGTCGAAAAAAGTGCAAAGAGTATATAGTCTTTTTTTCTTAGTATTATGCTGTTTGTCTCAACTATTTGGAAATTTAATTTACAAAGTTATTTAGAAAATTAAAAATTTTGAAAATTTTTCTTGAAAACGGCTCTTACGATTTGGTTCAAATTTTAGTATGTTATAGAGTTTATTTTTCTTAGTATAATGCCGTTTGTCTCAACTATTTTGAAATTTAATTTACAAAGTTATTCAGATAATTAAAAATTTTGAAAATTTTTCTAGAAAACGGCTCTTACGATTTGGTTCAAATTTTAGTATGTTATAGAGTTTATTTTTCTTAGTATAATGCCGTTTGTCTCAACTATTTTGAAATTAAATTTACAAAGTTATTTAGAAAATTAAAAATTTTGAAAATTTTTCTTGAAAACGGCTTCTACGATTTTGTTTAAATTTTAGTATGTTATAGAGTTTATTATTCTTAGTATAATGCCGTTTGTCTCAACTAATTTGAAATTTAATTTACAAAGTTATTCAGAAAATTAAAAATTTTGAAAATTTTTCTCGAAAACGGCTCTTACGATTTTGTTCAAATTTTAGTATGTTATAGAGTTTATTTTTCTTAGTATAATGCCGTTTGTCTCGACTATTTTGAAATTTAATTTACAAAGTAATTCAGAACATTAAAAATTTTGAAAATTTTTCTTGAAAACGGCTCTTACGATTTTGTTCAAATTTTAGTATGTTATAAAGTTTAGTTTTTTTAGTATTATGCCGTTTGCCTCAACTATTTTGAAATTTAATTTACAAAGTTATTTAGAAAATTTAAAATTTTGAAAATTTTTCTCGAAAACGGCTCTTACGATTTTGTTCAAATTTTAGTATGTTATAGAGTTTATTTTTCTTAGTATAATGCCGTTTGTCTTAACTATTTTGAAATTATATTTATAAAGTTATTTAAAAAATTTAAAATTTTGAAAATTTTTCTCGAAAACGGCTCTTACGATTTTGTTCAAATTTTAGTATGTTATAGAGTTTAGTTTTCTTAGTATTATGCCGTTTGTCTCAACTATTTTGAAATTATATTTATAAAGTTATTTAAAAAATTAAAAATTTTGAAAATTTTTCTCGAAAACGGCTCTTACGATTTTGTTCAAATTTTAGTATGTTATAGAGTTTATTTTTCTTAGTATAATGCCGTTTGTCTCAACTATTTTGAAATTTAATTTACAAAGTTATTCAGATAATTAAAAATTTTGAAAATTTTTCTAGAAAACGGCTCTTACGATTTGGTTCAAATTTTAGTATGTTATAGAGTTTATTTTTCTTAGTATAATGCCGTTTGTCTCAACTATTTTGAAATTAAATTTACAAAGTTATTTAGAAAATTAAAAATTTTGAAAATTTTTCTTGAAAACGGCTTCTACGATTTTGTTTAAATTTTAGTATGTTATAGAGTTTATTATTCTTAGTATAATGCCGTTTGTCTCAACTAATTTGAAATTTAATTTACAAAGTTATTCAGAAAATTAAAAATTTTGAAAATTTTTCTCGAAAACGGCTCTTACGATTTTGTTCAAATTTTAGTATGTTATAGAGTTTATTTTTCTTAGTATAATGCCGTTTGTCTCGACTATTTTGAAATTTAATTTACAAAGTAATTCAGAACATTAAAAATTTTGAAAATTTTTCTTGAAAACGGCTCTTACGATTTTGTTCAAATTTTAGTATGTTATAAAGTTTAGTTTTTTTAGTATTATGCCGTTTGCCTCAACTATTTTGAAATTTAATTTACAAAGTTATTTAGAAAATTTAAAATTTTGAAAATTTTTCTCGAAAACGGCTCTTACGATTTTGTTCAAATTTTAGTATGTTATAGAGTTTATTTTTCTTAGTATAATGCCGTTTGTCTTAACTATTTTGAAATTATATTTATAAAGTTATTTAAAAAATTTAAAATTTTGAAAATTTTTCTCGAAAACGGCTCTTACGATTTTGTTCAAATTTTAGTATGTTATAGAGTTTAGTTTTCTTAGTATTATGCCGTTTGTCTCAACTATTTTGAAATTATATTTATAAAGTTATTTAAAAAATTAAAAATTTTGAAAATTTTTCTCGAAAACGGCTCTTACGATTTTGTTCAAATTTTAGTATGTTATAGAGTTTATTTTTCTTAGTATAATGCCGTTTGTCTCAACTATTTTGAAATTTAATTTACAAAGTTATTTAGAAAATTTAAAATTTTGAAAATTTTTCTCGAAAACGGCTCTTACGATTTTGTTCAAATTTTAGTATGTTATAGAGTTTATTTTTCTTAGTATAATGCCGTTTGTCTCAACTATTTTGAAATTATATTTATAAAGTTATTTAAAAAATTTAAAATTTTGAAAATTTTTCTCGAAAACGGCTCTTACGATTTTGTTCAATTTTTAGTATGTTATATAGTTTAGTTTTCTTAGTATTATGCCGTTTGTCTCAACTATTTTGAAATTATATTTATAAAGTTATTTAAAAAATTAAAAATTTTGAAAATTTTTCTCGAAAACGGCTCTTACGATTTTGTTCAAATTTTAGTATGTTATAGAGTTTATTTTTCTTAGTATAATGCCGTTTGTCTCAACTATTTTGAAATTTAATTTACAAAGTTATTCAGAAAATTAAAAATTTTGAAAATTTTTCTCGAAAACGGCTCTTACGATTTTGTTCAAATTTTAGTATGTTATAGAGTTTAGTTTTCTTAGTATAATGCCGTTTGTCTCAACTATTTTAAAATTATAAATATAAAGTTATTTGAAAAATTAAAAATTTTGAAAATTTTTCTCGAAAACGGCTCTTACGATTTTGTTCAAATTTTAGTATGTTATAGAGTTTATTTTTCTTAGTATAATGCCGTTTGTCTCAACTATTTTGAAATTTAATTTACAAAGTAATTCAGAACATTAAAAATTTTGAAAATTTTTCTCGAAAACGGCTCTTACGATTTTGTTCAAATTTTAGTATGTTATAGAGTTTAGTTTTCTTAGTATTATGCCGTTTGTCTCAACTATTTTGAAATTTAATTTACAAAGTTATTTAGAAAATTTAAAATTTTGAAAATTTTTCTCGAAAACGGCTTTTACGATTTTGTTCAAATTTTAGTATGTTATAGAGTTTATTTTTCTTAGTATAATGCCGTTTGTCTCAACTATTTTAAAATTTAATTTACAAAGTTATTCAGAACATTAAAAATTTTGAAAATTTTTCGCGAAAACGGCGCTTACGATTTTGTTTAAATTTTAGTATGTTATAGAGTTTATTTTTCTTAGTATTATGCCGTTTGTCTCAACTATTTTGAAATTTAATTTACAAAGTAATTCAGAACATTAAAAATTTTGAAAATTTTTCTCGAAAACGGCTTTTACGATTTTGTTCAAATTTTAGTATGTTATAAAGTTTAGTTTTCTTAGTATAATGCCGTTTGTCTCAACTATTTTGAAATTTAATTTACAAAGTTATTCAGAAAATTAAAAATTTTGAAAATTTTTCTCGAAAACGGCTTTTACGATTTTGTTTAAATTTTAGTATGTTATAGAGTTTATTTTTCTTAGTATAATGCCGTTTGTCTCAACTATTTTGAAATTTAATTTACAAAGTAATTCAGAACATTAAAAATTTAGAAAATTTTTCTCGAAAACGGCTCTTACGATTTTGTTCAAATTTTAGTATGTTATAAAGTTTAGTTTTCTTAGTATTTTGACGTTTGTCTCAACTATTTTGAAATTTAATTTACAAAGTTATTTAGAAAATTTAAAATTTTGAAAATTTTTCTTGAAAACGGCTTTTACGATTTTGTTCAAATTTTAGTATGTTATAGAGTTTAGTTTTCTTAGTATAATGCCGTTTGTCTCAACTATTTTGAAATTATAAATATAAAGTTATTTAAAAAATTAAAAATTTTGAAAACTTTTCTCGAAAACGGCTCTTACGATTTTGTTCAAATTTTAGTATGTTATAGAGTTTATTTTTCTTAGTATAATGCCGTTTGTCTCAACTATTTTGAAATTTAATTTACAAAGTAATTCAGAACATTAAAAATTTTGAAAATTTTTCTCGAAAACGGCTCTTACGATTTTGTTCAAATTTTAGTATGTTATAGAGTTTAGTTTTCTTAGTATTATGCCGTTTGTCTCAACTATTTTGAAATTTAATTTACAAAGTTATTTAGAAAATTTAAAATTTTGAAAATTTTTCTCGAAAACGGCTCTTACGATTTTGTTCAAATTTTAGTATGTTATAGAGTTTATTTTTCTTAGTATAATGCCGTTTGTCTCAACTATTTTGAAATTTAATTTACAAAGTTATTCAGAACATTAAAAATTTTGAAAATTTTTCGCGAAAACGGCGCTTACGATTTTGTTTAAATTTTAGTATGTTATAGAGTTTATTTTTCTTAGTATTATGCCGTTTGTCTCAACTATTTTGAAATTTAATTTACAAAGTAATTCAGAACATTAAAAATTTTGAAAATTTTTCTCGAAAACGGCTTTTACGATTTTGTTCAAATTTTAGTATGTTACAAAGTTTAGTTTTCTTACTATAATGCCGTTTGTCTCAACTATTTTGAAATTTAATTTACAAAGTTATTCAGAAAATTAAAAATTTTGAAAATTTTTCTCGAAAACGGCTTTTACGATTTTGTTCAAATTTTAGTATGTTATAGAGTTTATTTTTCTTAGTATAATGCCGTTTGTCTCAACTATTTTGAAATTTAATTTACAAAGTAATTCAGAACATTAAAAATTTAGAAAATTTTTCTCGAAAACGGCTGTTACGATTTTGTTCAAATTTTAGTATGTTATAAAGTTTAGTTTTCTTAGTATTTTGACGTTTGTCTCAACTATTTTGAAATTTAATTTACAAAGTTATTTAGAAAATTTAAAATTTTGAAAATTTTTCTCGAAAACGGCTCTTACGATTTTGTTCAAATTTTAGTATGTTATAGAGTTTAGTTTTCTTAGTATAATGCCGTTTGTCTCAACTATTTTGAAATTATAAATATAAAGTTATTTAAAAAATTAAAAATTTTGAAAATTTTTCTCGAAAACGGCTCTTACGATTTTGTTCAAATTTTAGTATGTTATAGAGTTTATTTTTCTTAGTATAATGCCGTTTGTCTCAACTATTTTGAAATTTAATTTACAAAGTAATTCAGAACATTAAAAATTTTGAAAATTTTTCTCGAAAACGGCTCTTACGATTTTGTTCAAATTTTAGTATGTTATAGAGTTTAGTTTTCTTAGTATTATGCCGTTTGTCTCAACTATTTTGAAATTTAATTTACAAAATTATTTAGAAAATTTAAAATTTTGAAAATTTTTCTCGAAAACGGCTCTTACGATTTTGTTCAAATTCTAGTATGTTATAGAGTTTATTTTTCTTAGTATAATGCCGTTTGTCTCAACTATTTTGAAATTTAATTTACAAAGTTATTCAGAACATTAAAAATTTTGAAAATTTTTCGCGAAAACGGCGCTTACGATTTTGTTTAAATTTTAGTATGTTATAGAGTTTATTTTTCTTAGTATTATGCCGTTTGTCTCAACTATTTTGAAATTTAATTTACAAAGTAATTCAGAACATTAAAAATTTTGAAAATTTTTCTCGAAAACGGCTTTTACGATTTTGTTCAAATTTTAGTATGTTATGAAGTTTAGTTTTCTTAGTATAATGCCGTTTGTCTCAACTATTTTGAAATTTAATTTACAAAGTTATTCAGAAAATTAAAAATTTTGAAAATTTTTCTCGAAAACGGCTTTTACGATTTTGTTCAAATTTAAGTATGTTATAGAGTTTATTTTTCTTAGTATAATGCCGTTTGTCTCAACTATTTTGAAATTTAATTTACAAAGTAATTCAGAACATTAAAAATTTAGAAAATTTTTCTCGAAAACGGCTCTTACGATTTTGTTCAAATTTTAGTATGTTATAAAGTTTAGTTTTCTTAGTATTTTGACGTTTGTCTCAACTATTTTGAAATATAATTTACAAAGTTATTTAGAAAATTTAAAATTTTGAAAATTTTTCTCGAAAACGGCTCTTACGATTTTGTTCAAATTTTAGTATGTTATAGAATTTATTTTTCTTAGTATAATGCCGTTTGTCTCAACTATTTTGAAATTATATTTATAAAGTTATTTAAAAAATTAAAAATTTTGAAAATTTTTCTCGAAAACGGCTCTTACGATTTTGTTCAAATTTTAGTATGTTATAGAGTTTATTTTTTTTAGTATAATGCCGTTTGTCTCAACAATTTTGAAATTTAATTTACAAAGTTATTCAGAAAATTAAAAATTTTGAAAATTTTTCTCGAAAACGGCTCTTACGATTTTGTTCAAATTTTAGTATGTTATAGAGTTTAGTTTTTTTAGTATAATGCCGTTTGTGTCAACTTTTTTGAAATTATATTTATAAAGTTATTTAAAAAATTAAAAATTTTGAAAATTTTTCTCGAAAACGGCTCTTACGATTTTGTTCAAATTTTAGTATGTTATAGAGTTTAGTTTTCTTAGTATAATGCCGTTTGTCTCAACTATTTTGAAATTATATATATAAAGTTATTTAAAAAATTAAAAAAAAAGTGTAAAGACTATAGCCTTTGTACTTTTCCCATTTTTCGCGAAAAATTGAAAATCGTATTTAGGGGCTAATAATCCTTGATTCGCTCATAACTAATGTGTATAAGAAGTTTGAAGCCATTTGCTGCAGTTTTAAGAAAATCGATTTTTTTGTCGAAAAAAGTGCAAAGACTATATAGCCTTTGTACTTTTCCAATTTTTCGCGAAAAATTAAAAATCGTATTTAGGGGCTAATAATCCTTAATTTGCTCATAACTAACGTGTATAAGAAGTTTGAAGCCATTTGCTGTAGTTTTAAGAAAATCGATTTTTTTGTCGAAAAAAGTGTAAAGACTATAGCCTTTGTACTTTTCCCATTTTTCGCGAAAAATTGAAAATCGTATTTAGGGGCTAATAATCCTTGATTCGCTCATAACTAATGTGTATAAGAAGTTTGAAGCCATTTGCTGTAGTTTTAAGAACATCGATTTTTTTGTCGAAAAAAGTGCAAAGACTATAGCCTTTGTACTTTTCCCATTTTTCGCGAAAAATTAAAAATCGTATTTAGGGGCTAATAATCCTTAACTTGCTTATAACTAACGTGTATAAGAAGTTTGAAGCCTTTTGCTATAGTTTTAAGAAAATCGATTTTTTTGTCGAAAAAAGTGCAAAGAGTATATAGTCTTTTTTTCTTAGTATTATGCTGTTTGTCTCAACTATTTGGAAATTTAATTTACAAAGTTATTAAGAAAATTAAAAATTTTGAAAATTTTTCTTGAAAACGGCTCTTACGATTTGGTTCAAATTTTAGTATGTTATAGAGTTTATTTTTCTTAGTATAATGCCGTTTGTCTCAACTATTTTGAAATTTAATTTACAAAGTTATTCAGATAATTAAAAATTTTGAAAATTTTTCTAGAAAACGGCTCTTACGATTTGGTTCAAATTTTAGTATGTTATAGAGTTTATTTTTCTTAGTATAATGCTGTTTGTCTCAACTATTTTGAAATTAAATTTACAAAGTTATTTAGAAAATTAAAAATTTTGAAAATTTTTCTTGAAAACGGCTTTTACGATTTTGTTCAAATTTTAGTATGTTATAGAGTTTATTTTTCTTAGTATAATGCCGTTTGTCTCAACTATTTTGAAATTTAATTTACAAAGTTATTCAGAAAATTAAAAATTTTTAAAATTTTTCTCGAAAACGGCTCTTACGATTTTGTTCAAATTTTAGTATGTTATAGAGTTTAGTTTTCTTAGTATTATGCCGTTTGTCTCAACTATTTTGAAATTATATTTATAAAGTTATTTAAAAAATTAAAAATTTTGAAAATTTTTCTCGAAAACGGCTCTTACGATTTTGTTCAAATTTTAGTATGTTATAGAGTTTATTTTTCTTAGAATAATGCCGTTTGTCTCAACTATTTTGAAATTTAATTTACAAAGTTATTCAGAAAATTAAAAATTTTGAAAATTTTTCTCGAAAACGGCTCTTACGATTTTGTTCAAATTTTAGTATGTTATAGAGTTTAGTTTTTTTAGTATAATGCCGTTTGTCTCAACTTTTTTGAAATTATATTTATAAAGTTATTTAAAAAATTAAAAATTTTGAAAATTTTTCTCGAAAACGGCTCTTACGATTTTGTTCAAATTTTAGTATGTTATAGAGTTTAGTTTTCTTAGTATAATGCCGTTTGTCTCAACTATTTTGAAATTATAAATATAAAGTTATTTAAAAAATTAAAAATTTTGAAAATTTTTCTCGAAAACGGCTCTTACGATTTTGTTCAAATTTTAGTATGTTATAGAGTTTATTTTTCTTAGTATAATGCCGTTTGTCTCAACTATTTTGAAATTTAATTTACAAAGTAATTCAGAACATTAAAAATTTTGAAAATTTTTCTCGAAAACGGCTCTTACGATTTTGTTCAAATTTTAGTATGTTATAAAGTTTAGTTTTCTTAGTATTATGCCGTTGGTCTTAACTATTTTGAAATTTAATTTACAAAGTTATTCAGAAAATTAAAAATTTTTAAAATTTTTCTCGAAAACGGCTCTTACGATTTTGTTCAAATTTTAGTATGTTATAGAGTTTAGTTTTCTTAGTATTATGCCGTTTGTCTCAACTATTTTGAAATTATATTTATAAAGTTATTTAAAAATTAAAAATTTTGAAAATTTTTCTCGAAAACGGCTCTTACGATTTTGTTCAAATTTTAGTATGTTATAGAGTTTATTTTTCTTAGAATAATGCCGTTTGTCTCAACTATTTTGAAATTTAATTTACAAAGTTATTCAGAAAATTAAAAATTTTGAAAATTTTTCTCGAAAACGGCTCTTACGATTTTGTTCAAATTTTAGTATGTTATAGAGTTTAGTTTTTTTAGTATAATGCCGTTTGTCTCAACTTTTTTGAAATTATATTTATAAAGTTATTTAAAAAATTAAAAATTTTGAAAATTTTTCTCGAAAACGGCTCTTACGATTTTGTTCAAATTTTAGTATGTTATAGAGTTTAGTTTTCTTAGTATAATGCCGTTTGTCTCAACTATTTTGAAATTATAAATATAAAGTTATTTAAAAAATTAAAAATTTTGAAAATTTTTCTCGAAAACGGCTCTTACGATTTTGTTCAAATTTTAGTATGTTATAGAGTTTATTTTTCTTAGTATAATGCCGTTTGTCTCAACTATTTTGAAATTTAATTTACAAAGTAATTCAGAACATTAAAAATTTTGAAAATTTTTCTCGAAAACGGCTCTTACGATTTTGTTCAAATTTTAGTATGTTATAAAGTTTAGTTTTCTTAGTATTATGCCGTTGGTCTTAACTATTTTGAAATTTAATTTACAAAGTTATTTAGAAAATTTAAAATTTTGAAAATTTTTCTCGAAAACGGCTCTTACGATTTTGTTCAAATTTTAGTATGTTATAGAGTTTATTTTTCTTAGTATAATGCCGTTTGTCTCAACTATTTTAAAATTTAATTTACAAAGTAATTCAGAACATTAAAAATTTTGAAAATTTTTCTCGAAAACGGCTCTTACGATTTTGTTCAAATTTTAGTATGTTATAAAGTTTAGTTTTTTTAGTACTATGCCGTTTGTCTCAAATATTTTGAAATTTAATTTACAAAGTTATTTAGAAAATTTAAAATTTTGAAAATTTTTCTCGAAAACGGCTCTTACGATTTTGTTCAAATTTTAGTATGTTATAGAGTTTATTTTTCTTAGTATAATGCCGTTTGTCTCAACTATTTTGAAATTATATTTATAAAGTTATTCAAAAAATTAAAAATCGTATTTAGGGGCTAATAATCCTTGATTCGCTCATAACTAATGTGTATAAGAAGTTTGAAGCCATTTGCTGTAGTTTTAAGAAAATCGATTTTTTTGTCGAAAAAAGTGCAAAGACTATAGCCTTTGTACTTTTCCCATTTTTCGCGAAAAATTAAAAATCGTATTTAGGGGCTAATAATCCTTAATTTGCTCATAACTAACGTGTATAAGAAGTTTGAAGCCATTTGCTGTAGTTTTAAGAAAATCGATTTTTTTGTCGAAAAAAGTGTAAAGACTATAGCCTTTGTACTTTTCCCATTTTTCGCGAAAAATTGAAAATCGTATTTAGGGGCTAATAATCCTTGATTCGCTCATAACTAATGTGTATAAGAAGTTTGAAGCCATTTGCTGTAGTTTTAAGAAAATCGATTTTTTTGTCGAAAAAAGTGTAAAGACTATAGCCTTTGTACTTTTCCCATTTTTCGCGAAAAATTAAAAATCGTATTTAGGGGCTAATAATCCTTAACTTGCTCATAACTAACGTGTATAAGAAGTTTGAAGCCTTTTGCTATAGTTTTAAGAAAATCGATTTTTTTGTCGAAAAAAGTGCAAAGAGTATATAGTCTTTTTTTCTTAGTATTATGCTGTTTGTCTCAACTATTTGGAAATTTAATTTACAAAGTTATTTAGAAAATTAAAAATTTTGAAAATTTTTCTTGAAAACGGCTCTTACGATTTGGTTCAAATTTTAGTATGTTATAGAGTTTATTTTTCTTAGTATAATGCCGTTTGTCTCAACTATTTTGAAATTTAATTTACAAAGTTATTCAGATAATTAAAAATTTTGAAAATTTTTCTAGAAAACGGCTCTTACGATTTGGTTCAAATTTTAGTATGTTATAGAGTTTATTTTTCTTAGTATAATGCCGTTTGTCTCAACTATTTTGAAATTAAATTTACAAAGTTATTTAGAAAATTAAAAATTTTGAAAATTTTTCTTGAAAACGGCTTTTACGATTTTGTTCAAATTTTAGTATGTTATAGAGTTTATTTTTCTTAGTATAATGCCGTTTGTCTCAACTATTTTGAAATTTAATTTACAAAGTTATTCAGAAAATTAAAAATTTTGAAAATTTTTCTCGAAAACGGCTCTTACGATTTTGTTCAAATTTTAGTATGTTATAAAGTTTAGTTTTCTTAGTATTATGCCGTTTGTCTCAACTATTTTGAAATTTAATTTACAAAGTTATTTAGAAAATTTAAAATTTTGAAAATTTTTCTCGAAAACGGCTCTTACGATTTTGTTCAAATTTTAGTATGTTATAGAGTTTATTTTTCTTAGTATAATGCCGTTTGTCTCAACTATTTTGAAATTTAATTTACAAAGTAATTCAGAACATTAAAAATTTTGAAAATTTTTCTCGAAAACGGCTTTTACGATTTTGTTCAAATTTTAGTATGTTATAAAGTTTAGTTTTTTTAGTACTATGCCGTTTGTCTCAAATATTTTGAAATTTAATTTACAAAGTTATTTGGAAAATTAAAAATTTTGAAAATTTTTCTCGAAAACGGCTCTTGCGATTTTGTTCAAATTTTAGTATGTTATAGAGTTTATTTTTCTTAGTATAATGCCGTTTGTCTCAACTATTTTGAAATTATATTTATAAAGTTATTCAAAAAATTAAAAATCGTATTTAGGGGCTAATAATCCTTGATTCGCTCATAACTAATGTGTATAAGAAGTTTGAAGCCATTTGCTGTAGTTTTAAGAAAATCGATTTTTTTGTCGAAAAAAGTGCAAAGACTTATAGCCTTTGTACTTTTCCCATTTTTCGCGAAAAATTAAAAATCGTATTTAGGGGCTAATAATCCTTAATTTGCTCATAACTAACGTGTATAAGAAGTTTGAAGCCATTTGCTGTAGTTTTAAGAAAATCGATTTTTTTGTCGAAAAAAGTGTAAAGACTATAGCCTTTGTACTTTTCCCATTTTTCGCGAAAAATTGAAAATCGTATTTAGGGGCTAATAATCCTTGATTCGCTCATAACTAATGTGTATAAGAAGTTTGAAGCCATTTGCTGTAGTTTTAAGAAAATCGATTTTTTTGTCGAAAAAAGTGCAAAGAGTATATAGTCTTTTTTTCTTAGTATTATGCTGTTTGTCTCAACTATTTGGAAATTTAATTTACAAAGTTATTTAGAAAATTAAAAATTTTGAAAATTTTTCTTGAAAACGGCTTTTACGATTTGGTTCAAATTTTAGTATGTTATAGAGTTTATTTTTCTTAGTATAATGCCGTTTGTCTCAACTATTTTGAAATTTAATTTACAAAGTTATTCAGATAATTAAAATTTTTGAAAATTTTTCTAGAAAACGGCTCTTACGATTTGGTTCAAATTTTAGTATGTTATAAAGTTTATTTTTCTTAGTATAATGCCGTTTGTCTCAACTATTTTGAAATTAAATTTACAAAGTTATTTAGAAAATTAAAAATTTTGAAAATTTTTCTTGAAAACGGCTTTTACGATTTTGTTCAAATTTTAGTATGTTTTAGAGTTTATTTTTCTTAGTATAATGCCGTTTGTCTCAACTATTTTGAAATTTAATTTACAAAGTTATTCAGAAAATTAAAAATTTTGAAAATTTTTCTAGAAAACGGCTCTTACGATTTGGTTCCAATTTTAGTATGTTATAGAGTTTATTTTTCTTAGTATAATGCCGTTTGTCTTAACTATTTTGAAATTAAATTTACAAAGTTATTTAGAAAATTAAAAATTTTGAAAATTTTTCTTGAAAACGGCTTTTACGATTTTGTTCAAATTTTAGTATGTTTTAGAGTTTATTTTTCTTAGTATAATGCCGTTTGTCTCAACTATTTTGAAATTTAATTTACAAAGTTATTCAGAAAATTAAAAATTTTGAAAATTTTTCTCGAAAACGGCTCTTACGATTTTGTTCAAATTTTAGTATGTTATAGAGTTTAGTTTTCTTAGTATTATGCCGTTTGTCTCAACTATTTTGAAATTATATTTATAAAGTTATTTAAAAAATTAAAAATTTTGAAAATTTTTCTCGAAAACGGCTTTTACGATTTTGTTCAAATTTTAGTATGTTATAGAGTTTAGTTTTCTTAGTATAATGCCGTTTGTCTCAATTTTTTTGAAATTATAAATATAAAGTTATTTAAAAAATTAAAAATTTTGAAAATTTTTCTCGAAAACGGCTCTTACGATTTTGCTCAAATTTTAGTATGTTATAGAGTTTAGTTTTCTTAGTATAATGCCGTTTGTCTCAACTATTTTGAAATTATAAATATAAAGTTATTTAAAAAATTAAAAATTTTGAAAATTTTTCTCGAAAACGGCTCTTACGATTTTGTTCAAATTTTAGTATGTTATAGAGTTTATTTTTCTTAGTATAATGCCGTTTGTCTCAACTATTTTGAAATTTAATTTACAAAGTAATTCAGAACCTTAAAAATTTTGAAAATTTTTCTCGAAAACGGCTCTTACGATTTTGTTCAAATTTTAGTATGTTATAGAGTTTAGTTTTCTTAGTATTATGCCGTTTGTCTCAACTATTTTGAAATTTAATTTACAAAGTTATTTAGAAAATTTAAAATTTTGAAAATTTTTCTTGAAAACGGCTCTTACGATTTTGTTCAAATTTTAGTATATTATAGAGTTTAGTTTTCTTAGTATAATGCCGTTTGTCTCAACTATTTTGAAATTATATTTATAAAGTTATTTAAAAAATTTAAAATTTTGAAAATTTTTCTCGAAAACGGCTCTTACGATTTTGTTCAAATTTTAGTATATTATAGAGTTTAGTTTTCTTAGTATTATGCCGTTTGTCTCAACTATTTTGAAATTATATTTATAAAGTTATTTAAAAAATTAAAAATTTTGAAAATTTTTCTCGAAAACGGCTCTTACGATTTTGTTCAAATTTTAGTATGTTATAGAGTTTATTTTTCTTAGTATAATGCCGTTTGTCTTAACTATTTTGAAATTTAATTTACAAAGTTATTCAGAAAATTAAAAATTTTGAAAATTTTTCTCGAAAACGGCTCTTACGATTTTGTTCAAATTTTAGTATGTTATAGAGTTTAGTTTTCTTAGTATTATGCCGTTTGTCTTAACTATTTTGAAATTATAAATATAAAGTTATTTAAAAAATTAAAAATTTTGAAAATTTTTCTCGAAAACGGCTCTTACGATTTTGTTCAAATTTTAGTATGTTATAGAGTTTATTTTTCTTAGTATAATGCCGTTTGTCTCAACTATTTTGAAATTTAATTTACAAAGTAATTCAGAACATTAAAAATTTTGAAAATTTTTCTCGAAAACGGCTCTTACGATTTTGTTCAAATTTTAGTATGTTATAGAGTTTATTTTTCTTAGTATAATGCCGTTTGTCTCAACTATTTTGAAATTTAATTTACAAAGTAATTCAGAACATTAAAAATTTTGAAAATTTTTCTCGAAAACGGCTCTTACGATTTTGTTCAAATTTTAGTATGTTATAAAGTTTAGTTTTTTTAGTACTATGCCGTTTGTCTCAAATATTTTGAAATTTAATTTACAAAGTTATTTAGAAAATTTAAAATTTTGAAAATTTTTCTCGAAAACGGCTTTTACGATTTAGTTCAAATTTTAGTATGTTATAGAGTTTATTTTTCTTAGTATAATGCCGTTTGTCTCAACTATTTTGAAATTATATTTATAAAGTTATTCAAAAAATTAAAAATCGTATTTAGGGGCTAATAATCCTTGATTCGCTCATAACTAATGTGTATAAGAAGTTTGAAGCCATTTGCTGTAGTTTTAAGAAAATCGATTTTTTTGTCGAAAAAAGTGTAAAGACTATAGCCTTTGTACTTTTCCCATTTTTCGCGAAAAATTAAAAATCGTATTTAGGGGCTAATAATCCTTAACTTGCTCATAACTAACGTGTATAAGAAGTTTGAAGCCTTTTGCTATAGTTTTAAGAAAATCGATTTTTTTGTCGAAAAAAGTGCAAAGAGTATATAGTCTTTTTTTCTTAGTATTATGCTGTTTGTCTCAACTATTTGGAAATTTAATTTACAAAGTTATTTAGAAAATTAAAAATTTTGAAAATTTTTCTTGAAAACGGCTCTTACGATTTGGTTCAAATTTTAGTATGTTATAGAGTTTATTTTTCTTAGTATAATGCCGTTTGTCTCAACTATTTTGAAATTTAATTTACAAAGTTATTCAGATAATTAAAAATTTTGAAAATTTTTCTAGAAAACGGCTCTTACGATTTGGTTCAAATTTTAGTATGTTATAGAGTTTATTTTTCTTAGTATAATGCCGTTTGTCTCAACTATTTTGAAATTAAATTTACAAAGTTATTTAGAAAATTAAAAATTTTGAAAATTTTTCTTGAAAACGGCTTTTACGATTTTGTTCAAATTTTAGTATGTTATAGAGTTTATTTTTCTTAGTATAATGCCGTTTGTCTCAACTATTTTGAAATTTAATTTACAAAGTTATTCAGAAAATTAAAAATTTTGAAAATTTTTCTCGAAAACGGCTCTTACGATTTTGTTCAAATTTTAGTATGTTATAAAGTTTAGTTTTCTTAGTATTATGCCGTTTGTCTCAACTATTTTGAAATTTAATTTACAAAGTTATTTAGAAAATTTAAAATTTTGAAAATTTTTCTCGAAAACGGCTCTTACGATTTTGTTCAAATTTTAGTATGTTATAGAGTTTATTTTTCTTAGTATAATGCCGTTTGTCTCAACTATTTTGAAATTTAATTTACAAAGTAATTCAGAACATTAAAAATTTTGAAAATTTTTCTCGAAAACGGCTTTTACGATTTTGTTCAAATTTTAGTATGTTATAAAGTTTAGTTTTTTTAGTACTATGCCGTTTGTCTCAAATATTTTGAAATTTAATTTACAAAGTTATTTGGAAAATTAAAAATTTTGAAAATTTTTCTCGAAAACGGCTCTTGCGATTTTGTTCAAATTTTAGTATGTTATAGAGTTTATTTTTCTTAGTATAATGCCGTTTGTCTCAACTATTTTGAAATTATATTTATAAAGTTATTCAAAAAATTAAAAATCGTATTTAGGGGCTAATAATCCTTGATTCGCTCATAACTAATGTGTATAAGAAGTTTGAAGCCATTTGCTGTAGTTTTAAGAAAATCGATTTTTTTGTCGAAAAAAGTGCAAAGACTTATAGCCTTTGTACTTTTCCCATTTTTCGCGAAAAATTAAAAATCGTATTTAGGGGCTAATAATCCTTAATTTGCTCATAACTAACGTGTATAAGAAGTTTGAAGCCATTTGCTGTAGTTTTAAGAAAATCGATTTTTTTGTCGAAAAAAGTGTAAAGACTATAGCCTTTGTACTTTTCCCATTTTTCGCGAAAAATTGAAAATCGTATTTAGGGGCTAATAATCCTTGATTCGCTCATAACTAATGTGTATAAGAAGTTTGAAGCCATTTGCTGTAGTTTTAAGAAAATCGATTTTTTTGTCGAAAAAAGTGCAAAGAGTATATAGTCTTTTTTTCTTAGTATTATGCTGTTTGTCTCAACTATTTGGAAATTTAATTTACAAAGTTATTTAGAAAATTAAAAATTTTGAAAATTTTTCTTGAAAACGGCTTTTACGATTTGGTTCAAATTTTAGTATGTTATAGAGTTTATTTTTCTTAGTATAATGCCGTTTGTCTCAACTATTTTGAAATGTAATTTACAAAGTTATTCAGATAATTAAAATTTTTGAAAATTTTTCTAGAAAACGGCTCTTACGATTTGGTTCAAATTTTAGTATGTTATAGAGTTTATTTTTCTTAGTATAATGCCGTTTGTCTCAACTATTTTGAAATTAAATTTACAAAGTTATTTAGAAAATTAAAAATTTTGAAAATTTTTCTTGAAAACGGCTTTTACGATTTTGTTCAAATTTTAGTATGTTTTAGAGTTTATTTTTCTTAGTATAATGCCGTTTGTCTCAACTATTTTGAAATTTAATTTACAAAGTTATTCAGAAAATTAAAAATTTTGAAAATTTTTCTAGAAAACGGCTCTTACGATTTTGTTCAAATTTTAGTATGTTATAGAGTTTAGTTTTCTTAGTATTATGCCGTTTGTCTCAACTATTTTGAAATTATATTTATAAAGTTATTTAAAAAATTAAAAATTTTGAAAATTTTTCTCGAAAACGGCTTTTACGATTTTGTTCAAATTTTAGTATGTTATAGAGTTTAGTTTTCTTAGTATAATGCCGTTTGTCTCAATTTTTTTGAAATTATAAATATAAAGTTATTTAAAAAATTAAAAATTTTGAAAATTTTTCTCGAAAACGGCTCTTACGATTTTGCTCAAATTTTAGTATGTTATAGAGTTTAGTTTTCTTAGTATAATGCCGTTTGTCTCAACTATTTTGAAATTATAAATATAAAGTTATTTAAAAAATTAAAAATTTTGAAAATTTTTCTCGAAAACGGCTCTTACGATTTTGTTCAAATTTTAGTATGTTATAGAGTTTATTTTTCTTAGTATAATGCCGTTTGTCTCAATTTTTTTGAAATTATAAATATAAAGTTATTTAAAAAATTAAAAATTTTGAAAATTTTTCTCGAAAACGGCTCTTACGATTTTGCTCAAATTTTAGTATGTTATAGAGTTTAGTTTTCTTAGTATAATGCCGTTTGTCTCAACTATTTTGAAATTATAAATATAAAGTTATTTAAAAAATTAAAAATTTTGAAAATTTTTCTCGAAAACGGCTTTTACGATTTTGTTCAAATTTTAGTATGTTATAGAGTTTAGTTTTCTTAGTATAATGCCGTTTGTCTCAATTTTTTTGAAATTATAAATATAAAGTTATTTAAAAAATTAAAAATTTTGAAAATTTTTCTCGAAAACGGCTCTTACGATTTTGCTCAAATTTTAGTATGTTATAGAGTTTAGTTTTCTTAGTATAATGCCGTTTGTCTCAACTATTTTGAAATTATAAATATAAAGTTATTTAAAAAATTAAAAATTTTGAAAATTTTTCTCGAAAACGGCTCTTACGATTTTGTTCAAATTTTAGTATGTTATAGAGTTTATTTTTCTTAGTATAATGCCGTTTGTCTCAACTATTTTGAAATTTAATTTACAAAGTAATTCAGAACCTTAAAAATTTTGAAAATTTTTCTCGAAAACGGCTCTTACGATTTTGTTCAAATTTTAGTATGTTATAGAGTTTAGTTTTCTTAGTATTATGCCGTTTGTCTCAACTATTTTGAAATTTAATTTACAAAGTTATTTAGAAAATTTAAAATTTTGAAAATTTTTCTCGAAAACGGCTCTTACGATTTTGTTCAAATTTTAGTATATTATAGAGTTTAGTTTTCTTAGTATAATGCCGTTTGTCTCAACTATTTTGAAATTATATTTATAAAGTTATTTAAAAAATTTAAAATTTTGAAAATTTTTCTCGAAAACGGCTCTTACGATTTTGTTCAAATTTTAGTATATTATAGAGTTTAGTTTTCTTAGTATTATGCCGTTTGTCTCAACTATTTTAAAATTATATTTATAAAGTTATTTAAAAAATTAAAAATTTTGAAAATTTTTCTCGAAAACGGCTCTTACGATTTTGTTCAAATTTTAGTATGTTATAGAGTTTATTTTTCTTAGTATAATGCCGTTTGTCTTAACTATTTTGAAATTTAATTTACAAAGTTATTCAGAAAATTAAAAATTTTGAAAATTTTTCTCGAAAACGGCTCTTACGATTTTGTTCAAATTTTAGTATGTTATAGAGTTTAGTTTTCTTAGTATTATGCCGTTTGTCTTAACTATTTTGAAATTATAAATATAAAGTTATTTAAAAAATTAAAAATTTTGAAAATTTTTCTCGAAAACGGCTCTTACGATTTTGTTCAAATTTTAGTATGTTATAGAGTTTATTTTTCTTAGTATAATGCCGTTTGTCTCAACTATTTTGAAATTTAATTTACAAAGTAATTCAGAACATTAAAAATTTTGAAAATTTTTCTCGAAAACGGCTCTTACGATTTTGTTCAAATTTTAGTATGTTATAGAGTTTATTTTTCTTAGTATAATGCCGTTTGTCTCAACTATTTTGAAATTTAATTTACAAAGTAATTCAGAACATTAAAAATTTTGAAAATTTTTCTCGAAAACGGCTCTTACGATTTTGTTCAAATTTTAGTATGTTATAAAGTTTAGTTTTTTTAGTACTATGCCGTTTGTCTCAAATATTTTGAAATTTAATTTACAAAGTTATTTAGAAAATTTAAAATTTTGAAAATTTTTCTCGAAAACGGCTTTTACGATTTTGTTCAAATTTTAGTATGTTATAGAGTTTATTTTTCTTAGTATAATGCCGTTTGTCTCAACTATTTTGAAATTATATTTATAAAGTTATTCAAAAAATTAAAAATCGTATTTAGGGGCTAATAATCCTTGATTCGCTCATAACTAATGTGTATAAGAAGTTTGAAGCCATTTGCTGTAGTTTTAAGAAAATCGATTTTTTTGTCGAAAAAAGTGCAAAGACTATAGCCTTTGTACTTTTCCCATTTTTCGCGAAAAATTAAAAATCGTATTTAGGGGCTAATAATCCTTAATTTGCTTATAACTAACGTGTATAAGAAGTTTGAAGCCATTTGCTGTAGTTTTAAGAAAATCGATTTTTTTGTCGAAAAAAGTGTAAAGACTATAGCCTTTGTACTTTTCCCATTTTTCGCAAAAAATTGAAAATCGTATTTAGGGGCTAATAATCCTTGATTCGCTCATAACTAATGTGTATAAGAAGTTTGAAGCCATTTGCTGTAGTTTTAAGAAAATCGATTTTTTTGTCGAAAAAAGTGCAAAGACTATAGCCTTTGTACTTTTCCCATTTTTCGCGAAAAATTAAAAATCGTATTTAGGGGCTAATAATCCTTAACTTGCTCATAACTAACGTGTATAAGAAGTTTGAAGCCTTTTGCTATAGTTTTAAGAAAATCGATTTTTTTGTCGAAAAAAGTGCAGAGTATATAGTCTTTTTTTCTTAGTATTATGCTGTTCGTCTCAACTATTTGGAAATTTAATTTACAAAGTTATTTAGAAAATTAAAAATTTTGAAAATTTTTCTTGAAAACGGCTCTTATGATTTGGTTCAAATTTTAGTATGTTATAGAGTTTATTTTTCTTAGTATAATGCCGTTTGTCTCAACTATTTTGAAAGTTAATTTACAAAGTTATTCAGATAATTAAAAATTTTGAAAATTTTTCTAGAAAACGGCTCTTACGATTTGGTTCAAATTTTAGTATGTTATAGAGTTTATTTTTCTTAGTATAATGCCGTTTGTCTCAACTATTTTGAAATTAAATTTACAAAGTTATTTAGAAAATTAAAAATTTTGAAAATTTTTCTTGAAAACGGCTTTTACGATTTTGTTCAAATTTTAGTATGTTATAGAGTTTATTTTTCTTAGTATAATGCCGTTTGTCTCAACTATTTTGAAATTTAATTTACAAAGTTATTCAGAAAATTAAAAATTTTGAAAATTTTTCTCGAAAACGGCTCTTACGATTTTGTTCAAATTTTAGTATGTTATAAAGTTTAGTTTTCTTAGTATTATGCCGTTTGTCTCAACTATTTTGAAATTTAATTTACAAAGTTATTTAGAAAATTTAAAATTTTGAAAATTTTTCTCGAAAACGGCTCTTACGATTTTGTTCAAATTTTAGTATGTTATAGAGTTTATTTTTCTTAGTATAATGCCGTTTGTCTCAACTATTTTGAAATTTAATTTACAAAGTAATTCAGAACATTAAAAATTTTGAAAATTTTTCTCGAAAACGGCTCTTACGATTTTGTTCAAATTTTAGTATGTTATAGAGTTTATTTTTCTTAGTATAATGCCGTTTGTCTCAACTATTTTGAAATTTAATTTACAAAGTTATTCAGAAAATTAAAAATTTTGAAAATTTTTCTCGAAAACGGCTCTTACGATTTTGTTCAAATTTTAGTATGTTATAGAGTTTAGTTTTCTTAGTATTATGCCGTTTGTCTCAACTATTTTGAAATTTAATTTACAAAGTTATTTAGAAAATTTAAAATTTTGAAAATTTTTCTCGAAAACGGCTCTTACGATTTTGTTCAAATTTTAGTATGTTATAAAGTTTATTTTTCTTAGTATAATGCCGTTTGTCTCAACTATTTTGAAATTTAATTTACAAAGTAATTCAGAACATTAAAAATTTTGAAAATTTTTCTCGAAAACGGCTCTTACGATTTTGTTCAAATTTTAGTATGTTATGAAGTTTAGTTTTTTTAGTACTATGCCGTTTGTCTCAAATATTTTGAAATTTAATTTACAAAGTTATTTAGAAAATTTAAAATTTTGAAAATTTTTCTCGAAAACGGCTCTTACGATTTTGTTTAAATTTTAGTATGTTATAGAGTTTATTTTTCTTAGTATAATGCCGTTTGTCTCAAATATTTTGAAATTATATTTATAAAGCTATTCAAAAAATTAAAAATCGTATTTAGGGGCTAATAATCCTTGATTCGCTCATAACTAATGTGTATAAGAAGTTTGAAGCTATTTGCTGTAGTTTTAAGAAAATCGATTTTTTTGTCGAAAAAAGTGCAAAGACTTATAGCCTTTGTACTTTTCCCATTTTTCGCGAAAAATTAAAAATCGTATTTAGGGGCTAATAATCCTTAATTTGCTCATAACTAACGTGTATAAGAAGTTTGAAGCCATTTGCTGTAGTTTTAAGAAAATCGATTTTTTTGTCGAAAAAGGTGTAAAGACTATAGCCTTTGTACTTTTCCCATTTTTCGCGAAAAATTGAAAATCGTATTTAGGGGCTAATAATCCTTGATTCGCTCATAACTAATGTGTATAAGAAGTTTGAAGCCATTTGCTGTAGTTTTAAGGAAATCGATTTTTTTGTCGAAAAAAGTGCAAAGAGTATATATTCTTTTTTTCTTAGTATTATGCTGTTTGTCTCAACTATTTGGAAATTTAATTTACAAAGTTATTTAGAAAATTAAAAATTTTGAAAATTTTTCTTGAAAACGGCTGTTACGATTTGGTTCAAATTTTAGTATGTTATAGAGTTTATTTTTCTTAGTATAATGCCGTTTGTCTCAACTATTTTGAAATTTAATTTACAAAGTTATTCAGATAATTAAAAATTTTGAAAATTTTTCTAGAAAACGGCTCTTACGATTTGGTTCAAATTTTAGTATGTTATAAAGTTTATTTTTCTTAGTATAATGCCGTTTGTCTCAACTATTTTGAAATTAAATTTACAAAGTTATTTAGAAAATTAAAAATTTTGAAAATTTTTCTTGAAAACGGCTTTTACGATTTTGTTCAAATTTTAGTATGTTTTAGAGTTTATTTTTCTTAGTATAATGCTGTTTGTCTCAACTATTTTGAAATTTAATTTACAAAGTTATTCAGAAAATTAAAAATTTTGAAAATTTTTCTCGAAAACGGCTTTTACGATTTGGTTCAAATTTTAGTATGTTATAGAGTTTATTTTTCTTAGTATAATGCCGTTTGTCTCAACTATTTTGAAATTAAATTTACAAAGTTATTTAAAAAATTAAAAATTTTGAAAATTTTTCTCGAAAACGGCTCTTACGATTTTGTTCAAATTTTAGTATGTTATAGAGTTTATTTTTCTTAGTATAATGCCGTTTGTCTCAACTATTTTGAAATTTAATTTACAAAGTTATTCAGAAAATTAAAAATTTTGAAAATTTTTCTCGAAAACGGCTCTTACGATTTTGTTCAAATTTTAGTATGTTATAGAGTTTAGTATTCTTAGTATAATGCCGTTTGTCTTAACTTTTTTGAAATTATATTTATAAAGTTATTTGAAAAATTAAAAATTTTGAAAATTTTTCTCGAAAACGGCTCTTACGATTTTGTTCAAATTTTAGTATGTTATAGAGTTTAGTTTTCTTAGTATAATGCCGTTTGTCTCAACTATTTTGAAATTATAAATATAAAGTTATTTAAAAAATTAAAAATTTTGAAAATTTTTCTCGAAAACGGCTCTTACGATTTTGTTCAAATTTTAGTATGTTATAGAGTTTATTTTTTTTAGTATAATGCCGTTTGTCTCAACTATTTTGAAATTTAATTTACAAAGTAATTCAGAACATTAAAAATTTTGAAAATTTTTCTCGAAAACGGCTCTTACGATTTTGTTCAAATTTTAGTATGTTATAAAGTTTAGTTTTCTTAGTAATATGCCGTTTGTCTCAACTATTTTGAAATTTAATTTACAAAGTTATTTAGAAAATTTAAAATTTTGAAAATTTTTCTCGAAAACGGCTCTTACGATTTTGTTCAAATTTTAGTATGTTATAGAGTTTATTTTTCTTAGTATAATGCCGTTTGTCTCAACTATTTTGAAATTATATTTATAAAGTTATTTAAAAAATTTAAAATTTTGAAAATTTTTCTCGAAAACGGCTCTTACGATTTTGTTCAAATTTTAGTATGTTATAGAGTTTAGTTTTCTTAGTATTATGCCGTTTGTCTCAACTATTTTGAAATTATATTTATAAAGTTATTTAAAAAATTAAAAATTTTGAAAATTTTTCTCGAAAACGGCTCTTACGATTTTGTTCAAATTTTAGTATGTTATAGAGTTTATTTTTCTTAGTATAATGCCGTTTGTCTCAACTATTTTGAAATTTAATTTACAAAGTTATTCGGAAAATTAAAAATTTTGAAAATTTTTCTCGAAAACGGCTCTTACGATTTTGTTCAAATTTTAGTATGTTATAGAGTTTAGTTTTCTTAGTATAATGCCGTTTGTCTCAACTATTTTGAAATTTAATTTACAAAGTAATTCAGAACATTAAAAATTTTGAAAATTTTTCTTGAAAACGGCTCTTACGATTTTGTTCAAATTTTAGTATGTTATAGAGTTTAGTTTTCTTAGTATTATGCCGTTTGTCTCAACTATTTTGAAATTATATTTATAAAGTTATTTAAAAAATTTAAAATTTTGAAAATTTTTCTCGAAAACGGCTCTTACGATTTTGTTCAAATTTTAGTATGTTATAGAGTTTAGTTTTCTTAGTATTATGCCGTTTGTCTCAACTATTTTGAAATTTAATTTACAAAGTTATTCAGAAAATTAAAAATTTTGAAAATTTTTCTCGAAAACGGCTCTTACGATTTTGTTCAAATTTTAGTATGTTATAGAGTTTAGTTTTCTTAGTATAATGCCGTTTGTCTCAACTATTTTGAAATTTAATTTACAAAGTAATTCAGAACATTAAAAATTTTGAAAATTTTTCTCGAAAACGGCTCTTACGATTTGGTTCAAATTTTAGTATGTTATAGAGTTTAGTTTTCTTAGTATTATGCCGTTTGTCTCAACTATTTTGAAATTTAATTTACAAAGTTATTTAGAAAATTTAAAATTTTGAAAATTTTTCTCGAAAACGGCTCTTACGATTTTGTTCAAATTTTAGTATGTTATAGAGTTTATTTTTCTTAGTATAATGCCGTTTGTCTCAACTATTTTGAAATTTAATTTACAAAGTTATTCAGAACATTAAAAATTTTGAAAATTTTTCGCGAAAACGGCGCTTACGATTTTGTTTAAATTTTAGTATGTTATAGAGTTTATTTTTCTTAGTATTATGCCGTTTGTCTCAACTATTTTGAAATTTAATTTACAAAGTAATTCAGAACATTAAAAATTTTGAAAATTTTTCTCGAAAACGGCTTTTACGATTTTGTTCAAATTTTAGTATGTTATAAAGTTTAGTTTTCTTGGTATAATGCCGTTTGTCTCAACTATTTTGAAATTTAATTTACAAAGTTATTCAGAAAATTAAAAATTTTGAAAATTTTTCTCGAAAACGGCTTTTACGATTTTGTTCAAATTTTAGTATGTTATAGAGTTTATTTTTCTTAGTATAATGCCGTTTGTCTCAACTATTTTGAAATTTAATTTACAAAGTTATTCGGAAAATTAAAAATTTTGAAAATTTTTCTCGAAAACGGCTCTTACGATTTTGTTCAAATTTTAGTATGTTATAGAGTTTAGTTTTCTTAGTATAATGCCGTTTGTCTTAACTATTTTGAAATTATAAATATAAAGTTATTTAAAAAATTAAAAATTTTGAAAATTTTTCTCGAAAACGGCTCTTACGATTTTGTTCAAATTTTAGTGTTATAGAGTTTATTTTTCTTAGTATAATGCCGTTTGTCTCAACTATTTTGAAATTTAATTTACAAAGTAATTCAGAACATTAAAAATTTTGAAAATTTTTCTCGAAAACGGCTCTTACGATTTTGTTCAAATTTTAGTATGTTATAGAGTTTATTTTTCTTAGTATAATGCCGTTTGTCTCAACTATTTTGAAATTTAATTTACAAAGTAATTCAGAACATTAAAAATTTTGAAAATTTTTCTCGAAAACGGCTCTTACGATTTTGTTCAAATTTTAGGATGTTATAAAGTTTAGTTTTTTTAGTACTATGCCGTTTGTCTCAAATATTTTGAAATTTAATTTACAAAGTTATTTAGAAAATTTAAAATTTTGAAAATTTTTCTCGAAAACGGCTCTTACGATTTTGTTCAAATTTTAGTATGTTATAGAGTTTATTTTTCTTAGTATAATGCCGTTTGTCTCAACTACTTTGAAATTATATTTATAAAGTTATTCAAAAAATTAAAAATCGTATTTAGGGGCTAATAATCCTTGATTCGCTCATAACTAATGTGTATAAGAAGTTTGAAGCCATTTGCTGTAGTTTTAAAAAAATCGATTTTTTTGTCGAAAAAAGTGCAAAGACTATAGCCTTTGTACTTTTCCCATTTTTCGCGAAAAATTAAAAATCGTATTTAGGGCCTAATAATCCTTAACTTGCTCATAACTAACGTGTATAAGAAGTTTGAAGCCTTTTGCTATAGTTTTAAGAAAATCGATTTTTTTGTCGAAAAAAGTGCAAAGAGTATATAGTCTTTTTTTCTTAGTATTATGCTGTTTGTCTCAACTATTTGGAAATTTAATTTACAAAGTTATTTAGAAAATTAAAAATTTTGAAAATTTTTCTTGAAAACGGCTCTTACGATTTGGTTCAAATTTTAGTATGTTATAGAGTTTATTTTTCTTAGTATAATGCCGTTTGTCTCATTTATTTTGAAATTTAATTTACAAAGTTATTCAGATAATTAAAAATTTTGAAAATTTTTCTAGAAAACGGCTCTTACGATTTGGTTCAAATTTTAGTATGTTATAGAGTTTATTTTTCTTAGTATAATGCCGTTTGTCTCAACTATTTTGAAACTAAATTTACAAAGTTATTTGGAAAATTAAAAATTTTGAAAATTTTTCTTGAAAACGGCTTTTACGATTTTGTTCAAATTTTAGTATGTTATAGAGTTTATTTTTCTTAGTATAATGCCGTTTGTCTCAACTATTTTGAAATTTAATTTACAAAGTTATTCAGAAAATTAAAAATTTTGAAAATTTTTCTCGAAAACGGCTCTTACGATTTTGTTCAAATTTTAGTATGTTATAGAGTTTAGTTTTCTTAGTATTATGCCGTTTGTCTCAACTATTTTGAAATTATATTTATAAAGTTATTTAAAAAATTTAAAATTTTGAAAATTTTTCTCGAAAACGGCTCTTACGATTTTGTTCAAATTTTAGTATGTTATAGAGTTTAGTTTTCTTAGTATTATGCCGTTTGTCTCAACTATTTTGAAATTTAATTTACAAAGTTATTCAGAAAATTAAAAATTTTGAAAATTTTTCTCGAAAACGGCTCTTACGATTTTGTTCAAATTTTAGTATGTTATAGAGTTTAGTTTTCTTAGTATAATGCCGTTTGTCTCAACTATTTTGAAATTTAATTTACAAAGTAATTCAGAACATTAAAAATTTTGAAAATTTTTCTCGAAAACGGCTCTTACGATTTTGTTCAAATTTTAGTATGTTATAGAGTTTATTTTTCTTAGTATAATGCCGTTTGTCTCAACTATTTTAAAATTATATTTATAAAGTTATTCAAAAAATTAAAAATCGTATTTAGGGGCTAATAATCCTTGATTCGCTCATAACTAATGTGTATAAGAAGTTTGAAGCCATTTGCTGTAGTTTTAAGAAAATCGATTTTTTTGTCGAAAAAAGTGCAAAGACTATAGCCTTTGTACTTTTCCCATTTTTCGCGAAAAATTAAAAATCGTATTTAGGGGCTAATAATCCTTAACTTGCTCATAACTAACGTGTATAAGAAGTTTGAAGCCTTTTGCTATAGTTTTAAGAAAATCGATTTTTTTGTCGAAAAAAGTGCAAAGAGTATATAGTCTTTTTTTCTTAGTATTATGCTGTTTGTCTCAACTATTTGGAAATTTAATTTACAAAGTTATTTAGAAAATTAAAAATTTTGAAAATTTTTCTTGAAAACGGCTCTTACGATTTGGTTTAAATTTTAGTATGTTATAGAGTTTATTTTTCTTAGTATAATGCCGTTTGTCTCAACTATTTTGAAATTTAATTTACAAAATTATTCAGATAATTAAAAATTTTGAAAATTTTTCTAGAAAACGGCTCTTACGATTTGGTTCAAATTTTAGTATGTTATAGAGTTTATTTTTCTTAGTATAATGCCGTTTGTCTCAACTATTTTGAAATTAAATTTACAAAGTTATTTAGAAAATTAAAAATTTTGAAAATTTTTCTTGAAAACGGCTTTTACGATTTTGTTCAAATTTTAGTATGTTATAGAGTTTATTTTTCTTAGTATAATGCCGTTTGTCTCAACTATTTTGAAATTTAATTTACAAAGTTATTCAGAAAATTAAAAATTTTGAAAATTTTTCTCGAAAACGGCTCTTACGATTTTGTTCAAATTTTAGTATGTTATAAAGTTTAGTTTTCTTAGTATTATGCCGTTTGTCTCAACTATTTTGAAATTTAATTTACAAAGTTATTTAGAAAATTTAAAATTTTGAAAATTTTTCTCGAAAACGGCTCTTACGATTTTGTTCAAATTTTAGTATGTTATAGAGTTTATTTTTCTTAGTATAATGCCGTTTGTCTCAACTATTTTGAAATTTAATTTACAAAGTAATTCAGAACATTAAAAATTTTGAAAATTTTTCTCGAAAACGGCTTTTACGATTTTGTTCAAATTTTAGTATGTTATAAAGTTTAGTTTTTTTAGTACTATGCCGTTTGTCTCAAATATTTTGAAATTTAATTTACAAAGTTATTTGGAAAATTAAAAATTTTGAAAATTTTTCTCGAAAACGGCTCTTGCGATTTAGTTCAAATTTTAGTATGTTATAGAGTTTATTTTTCTTAGTATAATGCCGTTTGTCTCAACTATTTTGAAATTATATTTATAAAGTTATTCAAAAAATTAAAAATCGTATTTAGGGGCTAATAATCCTTGATTCGCTCATAACTAATGTGTATAAGAAGTTTGAAGCCATTTGCTGTAGTTTTAAGAAAATCGATTTTTTTGTCGAAAAAAGTGCAAAGACTTATAGCCTTTGTACTTTTCCCATTTTTCGCGAAAAATTAAAAATCGTATTTAGGGGCTAATAATCCTTAATTTGCTCATAACTAACGTGTATAAGAAGTTTGAAGCCATTTGCTGTAGTTTTAAGAAAATCGATTTTTTTGTCGAAAAAAGTGTAAAGACTATAGCCTTTGTACTTTTCCCATTTTTCGCGAAAAATTGAAAATCGTATTTAGGGGCTAATAATCCTTGATTCGCTCATAACTAATGTGTATAAGAAGTTTGAAGCCATTTGCTGTAGTTTTAAGAAAATCGATTTTTTTGTCGAAAAAAGTGCAAAGAGTATATAGTCTTTTTTTCTTAGTATTATGCTGTTTGTCTCAACTATTTGGAAATTTAATTTACAAAGTTATTTAGAAAATTAAAAATTTTGAAAATTTTTCTTGAAAACGGCTCTTACGATTTGGTTCAAATTTTAGTATGTTATAGAGTTTATTTTTCTTAGTATAATGCCGTTTGTCTCAACTATTTTGAAATTTAATTTACAAAGTTATTCAGATAATTAAAATTTTTGAAAATTTTTCTAGAAAACGGCTCTTACGATTTGGTTCAAATTTTAGTATGTTATAGAGTTTATTTTTCTTAGTATAATGCCGTTTGTCTCAACTATTTTGAAATTAAATTTACAAAGTTATTTAGAAAATTAAAAATTTTGAAAATTTTTCTTGAAAACGGCTTTTACGATTTTGTTCAAATTTTAGTATGTTTTAGAGTTTATTTTTCTTAGTATAATGCCGTTTGTCTCAACTATTTTGAAATTTAATTTACAAAGTTATTCAGAAAATTAAAAATTTTGAAAATTTTTCTAGAAAACGGCTCTTACGATTTTGTTCAAATTTTAGTATGTTATAGAGTTTAGTTTTCTTAGTATTATGCCGTTTGTCTCAACTATTTTGAAATTATATTTATAAAGTTATTTAAAAAATTAAAAATTTTGAAAATTTTTCTCGAAAACGGCTTTTACGATTTTGTTCAAATTTTAGTATGTTATAGAGTTTAGTTTTCTTAGTATAATGCCGTTTGTCTCAATTTTTTTGAAATTATAAATATAAAGTTATTTAAAAAATTAAAAATTTTGAAAATTTTTCTCGAAAACGGCTCTTACGATTTTGCTCAAATTTTAGTATGTTATAGAGTTTAGTTTTCTTAGTATAATGCCGTTTGTCTCAACTATTTTGAAATTATAAATATAAAGTTATTTAAAAAATTAAAAATTTTGAAAATTTTTCTCGAAAACGGCTCTTACGATTTTGTTCAAATTTTAGTATGTTATAGAGTTTATTTTTCTTAGTATAATGCCGTTTGTCTCAACTATTTTGAAATTTAATTTACAAAGTAATTCAGAACCTTAAAAATTTTGAAAATTTTTCTCGAAAACGGCTCTTACGATTTTGTTCAAATTTTAGTATGTTATAGAGTTTAGTTTTCTTAGTATTATGCCGTTTGTCTCAACTATTTTGAAATTTAATTTACAAAGTTATTTAGAAAATTTAAAATTTTGAAAATTTTTCTCGAAAACGGCTCTTACGATTTTGTTCAAATTTTAGTATGTTATAGAGTTTATTTTTCTTAGTATAATGCCGTTTGTCTCAACTATTTTGAAATTATATTTATAAAGTTATTTAAAAAATTTAAAATTTTGAAAATTTTTCTCGAAAACGGCTCTTACGATTTTGTTCAAATTTTAGTATATTATAGAGTTTAGTTTTCTTAGTATTATGCCGTTTGTCTCAACTATTTTGAAATTATATTTATAAAGTTATTTAAAAAATTAAAAATTTTGAAAATTTTTCTCGAAAACGGCTCTTACGATTTTGTTCAAATTTTAGTATGTTATAGAGTTTATTTTTCTTAGTATAATGCCGTTTGTCTCAACTATTTTGAAATTTAATTTACAAAGTTATTCAGAAAATTAAAAATTTTGAAAATTTTTCTCGAAAACGGCTCTTACGATTTTGTTCAAATTTTAGTATGTTATAGAGTTTAGTTTTCTTAGTATTATGCCGTTTGTCTTAACTATTTTGAAATTATAAATATAAAGTTATTTAAAAAATTAAAAATTTTGAAAATTTTTCTCGAAAACGGCTCTTACGATTTTGTTCAAATTTTAGTATGTTATAGAGTTTATTTTTCTTAGTATAATGCCGTTTGTCTCAACTATTTTGAAATTTAATTTACAAAGTAATTCAGAACATTAAAAATTTTGAAAATTTTTCTCGAAAACGGCTCTTACGATTTTGTTCAAATTTTAGTATGTTATAGAGTTTATTTTTCTTAGTATAATGCCGTTTGTCTCAACTATTTTGAAATTTAATTTACAAAGTAATTCAGAACATTAAAAATTTTGAAAATTTTTCTCGAAAACGGCTCTTACGATTTTGTTCAAATTTTAGTATGTTATAAAGTTTAGTTTTTTTAGTACTATGCCGTTTGTCTCAAATATTTTGAAATTTAATTTACAAAGTTATTTAGAAAATTTAAAATTTTGAAAATTTTTCTCGAAAACGGCTTTTACGATTTTGTTCAAATTTTAGTATGTTATAGAGTTTATTTTTCTTAGTATAATGCCGTTTGTCTCAACTATTTTGAAATTATATTTATAAAGTTATTCAAAAAATTAAAAATCGTATTTAGGGGCTAATAATCCTTGATTCGCTCATAACTAATGTGTATAAGAAGTTTGAAGCCATTTGCTGTAGTTTTAAGAAAATCGATTTTTTTGTCGAAAAAAGTGCAAAGACTATAGCCTTTGTACTTTTCCCATTTTTCGCGAAAAATTAAAAATCGTATTTAGGGGCTAATAATCCTTAATTTGCTTATAACTAACGTGTATAAGAAGTTTGAAGCCATTTGCTGTAGTTTTAAGAAAATCGATTTTTTTGTCGAAAAAAGTGTAAAGACTATAGCCTTTGTACTTTTCCCATTTTTCGCAAAAAATTGAAAATCGTATTTAGGGGCTAATAATCCTTGATTCGCTCATAACTAATGTGTATAAGAAGTTTGAAGCCATTTGCTGTAGTTTTAAGAAAATCGATTTTTTTGTCGAAAAAAGTGCAAAGACTATAGCCTTTGTACTTTTCCCATTTTTCGCGAAAAATTAAAAATCGTATTTAGGGGCTAATAATCCTTAACTTGCTCATAACTAACGTGTATAAGAAGTTTGAAGCCTTTTGCTATAGTTTTAAGAAAATCGATTTTTTTGTCGAAAAAAGTGCAGAGTATATAGTCTTTTTTTCTTAGTATTATGCTGTTCGTCTCAACTATTTGGAAATTTAATTTACAAAGTTATTTAGAAAATTAAAAATTTTGAAAATTTTTCTTGAAAACGGCTCTTATGATTTGGTTCAAATTTTAGTATGTTATAGAGTTTATTTTTCTTAGTATAATGCCGTTTGTCTCAACTATTTTGAAAGTTAATTTACAAAGTTATTCAGATAATTAAAAATTTTGAAAATTTTTCTAGAAAACGGCTCTTACGATTTGGTTCAAATTTTAGTATGTTATAGAGTTTATTTTTCTTAGTATAATGCCGTTTGTCTCAACTATTTTGAAATTAAATTTACAAAGTTATTTAGAAAATTAAAAATTTTGAAAATTTTTCTTGAAAACGGCTTTTACGATTTTGTTCAAATTTTAGTATGTTATAGAGTTTATTTTTCTTAGTATAATGCCGTTTGTCTCAACTATTTTGAAATTTAATTTACAAAGTTATTCAGAAAATTAAAAATTTTGAAAATTTTTCTCGAAAACGGCTCTTACGATTTTGTTCAAATTTTAGTATGTTATAAAGTTTAGTTTTCTTAGTATTATGCCGTTTGTCTCAACTATTTTGAAATTTAATTTACAAAGTTATTTAGAAAATTTAAAATTTTGAAAATTTTTCTCGAAAACGGCTCTTACGATTTTGTTCAAATTTTAGTATGTTATAGAGTTTATTTTTCTTAGTATAATGCCGTTTGTCTCAACTATTTTGAAATTTAATTTACAAAGTAATTCAGAACATTAAAAATTTTGAAAATTTTTCTCGAAAACGGCTCTTACGATTTTGTTCAAATTTTAGTATGTTATAAAGTTTAGTTTTTTTAGTACTATGCCGTTTGTCTCAAATATTTTGAAATTTAATTTACAAAGTTATTTAGAAAATTTAAAATTTTGAAAATTTTTCTCGAAAACGGCTCTTACGATTTTGTTCAAATTTTAGTATGTTATAGAGTTTATTTTTCTTAGTATAATGCCGTTTGTCTCAACTATTTTGAAATTTAATTTACAAAGTTATTCAGAAAATTAAAAATTTTGAAAATTTTTCTCGAAAACGGCTCTTACGATTTTGTTCAAATTTTAGTATGTTATAGAGTTTAGTTTTCTTAGTATTATGCCGTTTGTCTCAACTATTTTGAAATTTAATTTACAAAGTTATTTAGAAAATTTAAAATTTTGAAAATTTTTCTCGAAAACGGCTCTTACGATTTTGTTCAAATTTTAGTATGTTATAAAGTTTATTTTTCTTAGTATAATGCCGTTTGTCTCAACTATTTTGAAATTTAATTTACAAAGTAATTCAGAACATTAAAAATTTTGAAAATTTTTCTCGAAAACGGCTCTTACGATTTTGTTTAAATTTTAGTATGTTATGAAGTTTAGTTTTTTTAGTACTATGCCGTTTGTCTCAAATATTTTGAAATTTAATTTACAAAGTTATTTAGAAAATTTAAAATTTTGAAAATTTTTCTCGAAAACGGCTCTTACGATTTTGTTTAAATTTTAGTATGTTATAGAGTTTATTTTTCTTAGTATAATGCCGTTTGTCTCAAATATTTTGAAATTATATTTATAAAGTTATTCAAAAAATTAAAAATCGTATTTAGGGGCTAATAATCCTTGATTCGCTCATAACTAATGTGTATAAGAAGTTTGAAGCTATTTGCTGTAGTTTTAAGAAAATCGATTTTTTTGTCGAAAAAAGTGCAAAGACTATAGCCTTTGTACTTTTCCCATTTTTCGCGAAAAATTAAAAATCGTATTTAGGGGCTAATAATCCTTAATTTGCTCATAACTAACGTGTATAAGAAGTTTGAAGCCATTTGCTGTAGTTTTAAGAAAATCGATTTTTTTGTCGAAAAAAGTGTAAAGACTATAGCCTTTGTACTTTTCCCATTTTTCGCGAAAAATTGAAAATCGTATTTAGGGGCTAATAATCCTTGATTCGCTCATAACTAATGTGTATAAGAAGTTTGAAGCCATTTGCTGTAGTTTTAAGGAAATCGATTTTTTTGTCGAAAAAAGTGCAAAGAGTATATATTCTTTTTTTCTTAGTATTATGCTGTTTGTCTCAACTATTTGGAAATTTAATTTACAAAGTTATTTAGAAAATTAAAAATTTTGAAAATTTTTCTTGAAAACGGCTCTTACGATTTGGTTCAAATTTTAGTATGTTATAGAGTTTATTTTTCTTAGTATAATGCCGTTTGTCTCAACTATTTTGAAATTTAATTTACAAAGTTATTCAGATAATTAAAAATTTTGAAAATTTTTCTAGAAAACGGCTCTTACGATTTGGTTCAAATTTTAGTATGTTATAAAGTTTATTTTTCTTAGTATAATGCCGTTTGTCTCAACTATTTTGAAATTAAATTTACAAAGTTATTTAGAAAATTAAAAATTTTGAAAATTTTTCTTGAAAACGGCTTTTACGATTTTGTTCAAATTTTAGTATGTTTTAGAGTTTATTTTTCTTAGTATAATGCCGTTTGTCTCAACTATTTTGAAATTTAATTTACAAAGTTATTCAGAAAATTAAAAATTTTGAAAATTTTTCTCGAAAACGGCTCTTACGATTTGGTTCAAATTTTAGTATGTTATAGAGTTTATTTTTCTTAGTATAATGCCGTTTGTCTCAACTATTTTGAAATTAAATTTACAAAGTTATTTAAAAAATTAAAAATTTTGAAAATTTTTCTCGAAAACGGCTCTTACGATTTTGTTCAAATTTTAGTATGTTATAGAGTTTATTTTTCTTAGTATAATGCCGTTTGTCTCAACTATTTTGAAATTTAATTTACAAAGTTATTCAGAAAATTAAAAATTTTGAAAATTTTTCTCGAAAACGGCTCTTACGATTTTGTTCAAATTTTAGTATGTTATAGAGTTTAGTTTTCTTAGTATTATGCCGTTTGTCTCAACTATTTTGAAATTTAATTTACAAAGTTATTTAGAAAATTTAAAATTTTGAAAATTTTTCTCGAAAACGGCTCTTACGATTTTGTTCAAATTTTAGTATGTTATAAAGTTTATTTTTCTTAGTATAATGCCGTTTGTCTCAACTATTTTGAAATTTAATTTACAAAGTAATTCAGAACATTAAAAATTTTGAAAATTTTTCTCGAAAACGGCTCTTACGATTTTGTTTAAATTTTAGTATGTTATGAAGTTTAGTTTTTTTAGTACTATGCCGTTTGTCTCAAATATTTTGAAATTCAATTTACAAAGTTATTTAGAAAATTTAAAATTTTGAAAATTTTTCTCGAAAACGGCTCTTACGATTTTGTTTAAATTTTAGTATGTTATAGAGTTTATTTTTCTTAGTATAATGCCGTTTGTCTCAAATATTTTGAAATTATATTTATAAAGTTATTCAAAAAATTAAAAATCGTATTTAGGGGCTAATAATCCTTGATTCGCTCATAACTAATGTGTATAAGAAGTTTGAAGCTATTTGCTGTAGTTTTAAGAAAATCGATTTTTTTGTCGAAAAAAGTGCAAAGACTATAGCCTTTGTACTTTTCCCATTTTTCGCGAAAAATTAAAAATCGTATTTAGGGGCTAATAATCCTTAATTTGCTCATAACTAACGTGTATAAGAAGTTTGAAGCCATTTGCTGTAGTTTTAAGAAAATCGATTTTTTTGTCGAAAAAAGTGTAAAGACTATAGCCTTTGTACTTTTCCCATTTTTCGCGAAAAATTGAAAATCGTATTTAGGGGCTAATAATCCTTGATTCGCTCATAACTAATGTGTATAAGAAGTTTGAAGCCATTTGCTGTAGTTTTAAGGAAATCGATTTTTTTGTCGAAAAAAGTGCAAAGAGTATATATTCTTTTTTTCTTAGTATTATGCTGTTTGTCTCAACTATTTGGAAATTTAATTTACAAAGTTATTTAGAAAATTAAAAATTTTGAAAATTTTTCTTGAAAACGGCTCTTACGATTTGGTTCAAATTTTAGTATGTTATAGAGTTTATTTTTCTTAGTATAATGCCGTTTGTCTCAACTATTTTGAAATTTAATTTACAAAGTTATTCAGATAATTAAAAATTTTGAAAATTTTTCTAGAAAACGGCTCTTACGATTTGGTTCAAATTTTAGTATGTTATAAAGTTTATTTTTCTTAGTATAATGCCGTTTGTCTCAACTATTTTGAAATTAAATTTACAAAGTTATTTAGAAAATTAAAAATTTTGAAAATTTTTCTTGAAAACGGCTTTTACGATTTTGTTCAAATTTTAGTATGTTTTAGAGTTTATTTTTCTTAGTATAATGCCGTTTGTCTCAACTATTTTGAAATTTAATTTACAAAGTTATTCAGAAAATTAAAAATTTTGAAAATTTTTCTCGAAAACGGCTCTTACGATTTGGTTCAAATTTTAGTATGTTATAGAGTTTATTTTTCTTAGTATAATGCCGTTTGTCTCAACTATTTTGAAATTAAATTTACAAAGTTATTTAAAAAATTAAAAATTTTGAAAATTTTTCTCGAAAACGGCTCTTACGATTTTGTTCAAATTTTAGTATGTTATAGAGTTTATTTTTCTTAGTATAATGCCGTTTGTCTCAACTATTTTGAAATTTAATTTACAAAGTTATTCAGAAAATTAAAAATTTTGAAAATTTTTCTCGAAAACGGCTCTTACGATTTTGTTCAAATTTTAGTATGTTATAGAGTTTGGTATTCTTAGTATAATGCCGTTTGTCTCAACTTTTTTGAAATTATATTTATAAAGTTATTTGAAAAATTAAAAATTTTGAAAATTTTTCTCGAAAACGGCTCTTACGATTTTGTTCAAATTTTAGTATGTTATAAAGTTTAGTTTTTTTAGTACTATGCCGTTTGTCTCAAATATTTTGAAATTTAATTTACAAAGTTATTTAGAAAATTTAAAATTTTGAAAATTTTTCTCGAAAACGGCTCTTACGATTTTGTTCAAATTTTAGTATGTTATAGAGTTTATTTTTCTTAGTATAATGCCGTTTGTCTCAACTATTTTGAAATTTAATTTACAAAGTTATTCAGAAAATTAAAAATTTTGAAAATTTTTCTCGAAAACGGCTCTTACGATTTTGTTCAAATTTTAGTATGTTATAGAGTTTAGTTTTCTTAGTATTATGCCGTTTGTCTCAACTATTTTGAAATTTAATTTACAAAGTTATTTAGAAAATTTAAAATTTTGAAAATTTTTCTCGAAAACGGCTCTTACGATTTTGTTCAAATTTTAGTATGTTATAAAGTTTATTTTTCTTAGTATAATGCCGTTTGTCTCAACTATTTTGAAATTTAATTTACAAAGTAATTCAGAACATTAAAAATTTTGAAAATTTTTCTCGAAAACGGCTCTTACGATTTTGTTCAAATTTTAGTATGTTATGAAGTTTAGTTTTTTTAGTACTATGCCGTTTGTCTCAAATATTTTGAAATTTAATTTACAAAGTTATTTAGAAAATTTAAAATTTTGAAAATTTTTCTCGAAAACGGCTCTTACGATTTTGTTTAAATTTTAGTATGTTATAGAGTTTATTTTTCTTAGTATAATGCCGTTTGTCTCAAATATTTTGAAATTATATTTATAAAGTTATTCAAAAAATTAAAAATCGTATTTAGGGGCTAATAATCCTTGATTCGCTCATAACTAATGTGTATAAGAAGTTTGAAGCTATTTGCTGTAGTTTTAAGAAAATCGATTTTTTTGTCGAAAAAAGTGCAAAGACTATAGCCTTTGTACTTTTCCCATTTTTCGCGAAAAATTAAAAATCGTATTTAGGGGCTAATAATCCTTAATTTGCTCATAACTAACGTGTATAAGAAGTTTGAAGCCATTTGCTGTAGTTTTAAGAAAATCGATTTTTTTGTCGAAAAAAGTGTAAAGACTATAGCCTTTGTACTTTTCCCATTTTTCGCGAAAAATTGAAAATCGTATTTAGGGGCTAATAATCCTTGATTCGCTCATAACTAATGTGTATAAGAAGTTTGAAGCCATTTGCTGTAGTTTTAAGGAAATCGATTTTTTTGTCGAAAAAAGTGCAAAGAGTATATATTCTTTTTTTCTTAGTATTATGCTGTTTGTCTCAACTATTTGGAAATTTAATTTACAAAGTTATTTAGAAAATTAAAAATTTTGAAAATTTTTCTTGAAAACGGCTCTTACGATTTGGTTCAAATTTTAGTATGTTATAGAGTTTATTTTTCTTAGTATAATGCCGTTTGTCTCAACTATTTTGAAATTTAATTTACAAAGTTATTCAGATAATTAAAAATTTTGAAAATTTTTCTAGAAAACGGCTCTTACGATTTGGTTCAAATTTTAGTATGTTATAAAGTTTATTTTTCTTAGTATAATGCCGTTTGTCTCAACTATTTTGAAATTAAATTTACAAAGTTATTTAGAAAATTAAAAATTTTGAAAATTTTTCTTGAAAACGGCTTTTACGATTTTGTTCAAATTTTAGTATGTTTTAGAGTTTATTTTTCTTAGTATAATGCCGTTTGTCTCAACTATTTTGAAATTTAATTTACAAAGTTATTCAGAAAATTAAAAATTTTGAAAATTTTTCTCGAAAACGGCTCTTACGATTTTGTTCAAATTTTAGTATGTTATGAAGTTTAGTTTTTTTAGTACTATGCCGTTTGTCTCAAATATTTTGAAATTTAATTTACAAAGTTATTTAGAAAATTTAAAATTTTGAAAATTTTTCTCGAAAACGGCTCTTACGATTTTGTTTAAATTTTAGTATGTTATAGAGTTTATTTTTCTTAGTATAATGCCGTTTGTCTCAAATATTTTGAAATTATATTTATAAAGTTATTCAAAAAATTAAAAATCGTATTTAGGGGCTAATAATCCTTGATTCGCTCATAACTAATGTGTATAAGAAGTTTGAAGCTATTTGCTGTAGTTTTAAGAAAATCGATTTTTTTGTCGAAAAAAGTGCAAAGACTATAGCCTTTGTACTTTTCCCATTTTTCGCGAAAAATTAAAAATCGTATTTAGGGGCTAATAATCCTTAATTTGCTCATAACTAACGTGTATAAGAAGTTTGAAGCCATTTGCTGTAGTTTTAAGAAAATCGATTTTTTTGTCGAAAAAAGTGTAAAGACTATAGCCTTTGTACTTTTCCCATTTTTCGCGAAAAATTGAAAATCGTATTTAGGGGCTAATAATCCTTGATTCGCTCATAACTAATGTGTATAAGAAGTTTGAAGCCATTTGCTGTAGTTTTAAGGAAATCGATTTTTTTGTCGAAAAAAGTGCAAAGAGTATATATTCTTTTTTTCTTAGTATTATGCTGTTTGTCTCAACTATTTGGAAATTTAATTTACAAAGTTATTTAGAAAATTAAAAATTTTGAAAATTTTTCTTGAAAACGGCTCTTACGATTTGGTTCAAATTTTAGTATGTTATAGAGTTTATTTTTCTTAGTATAATGCCGTTTGTCTCAACTATTTTGAAATTTAATTTACAAAGTTATTCAGATAATTAAAAATTTTGAAAATTTTTCTAGAAAACGGCTCTTACGATTTGGTTCAAATTTTAGTATGTTATAAAGTTTATTTTTCTTAGTATAATGCCGTTTGTCTCAACTATTTTGAAATTAAATTTACAAAGTTATTTAGAAAATTAAAAATTTTGAAAATTTTTCTTGAAAACGGCTTTTACGATTTTGTTCAAATTTTAGTATGTTTTAGAGTTTATTTTTCTTAGTATAATGCCGTTTGTCTCAACTATTTTGAAATTTAATTTACAAAGTTATTCAGAAAATTAAAAATTTTGAAAATTTTTCTCGAAAACGGCTCTTACGATTTGGTTCAAATTTTAGTATGTTATAGAGTTTATTTTTCTTAGTATAATGCCGTTTGTCTCAACTATTTTGAAATTAAATTTACAAAGTTATTTAAAAAATTAAAAATTTTGAAAATTTTTCTCGAAAACGGCTCTTACGATTTTGTTCAAATTTTAGTATGTTATAGAGTTTATTTTTCTTAGTATAATGCCGTTTGTCTCAACTATTTTGAAATTTAATTTACAAAGTTATTCAGAAAATTAAAAATTTTGAAAATTTTTCTCGAAAACGGCTCTTACGATTTTGTTCAAATTTTAGTATGTTATAGAGTTTAGTATTCTTAGTATAATGCCGTTTGTCTCAACTTTTTTGAAATTATATTTATAAAGTTATTTGAAAAATTAAAAATTTTGAAAATTTTTCTCGAAAACGGCTCTTACGATTTTGTTCAAATTTTAGTATGTTATAGAGTTTATTTTTTTTAGTATAATGCCGTTTGTCTCAACTATTTTGAAATTTAATTTACAAAGTAATTCAGAACATTAAAAATTTTGAAAATTTTTCTCGAAAACGGCTCTTACGATTTTGTTCAAATTTTAGTATGTTATTAGGTTTAGTTTTCTTAGTAATATGCCGTTTGTCTCAACTATTTTGAAATTTAATTTACAAAGTTATTTAGAAAATTTAAAATTTTGAAAATTTTTCTCGAAAACGGCTCTTACGATTTTGTTCAAATTTTAGTATGTTATAGAGTTTATTTTTCTTAGTATAATGCCGTTTGTCTCAACTATTTTGAAATTATATTTATAAAGTTATTTAAAAAATTTAAAATTTTGAAAATTTTTCTCGAAAACGGCTCTTACGATTTTGTTCAAATTTTAGTATGTTATAGAGTTTAGTTTTCTTAGTATAATGCCGTTTGTCTTAACTATTTTGAAATTATAAATATAAAGTTATTTAAAAAATTAAAAATTTTGAAAATTTTTCTCGAAAACGGCTCTTACGATTTTGTTCAAATTTTAGTGTTATAGAGTTTATTTTTCTTAGTATAATGCCGTTTGTCTCAACTATTTTGAAATTTAATTTACAAAGTAATTCAGAACATTAAAAATTTTGAAAATTTTTCTCGAAAACGGCTTTTACGATTTTGTTCAAATTTTAGTATGTTATAGAGTTTATTTTTCTTAGTATAATGCCGTTTGTCTCAACTATTTTGAAATTTAATTTACAAAGTAATTCAGAACATTAAAAATTTTGAAAATTTTTCTCGAAAACGGCTCTTACGATTTTGTTCAAATTTTAGTATGTTATAAAGTTTAGTTTTTTTAGTACTATGCCGTTTGTCTCAAATATTTTGAAATTTAATTTACAAAGTTATTTAGAAAATTTAAAATTTTGAAAATTTTTCTCGAAAACGGCTCTTACGATTTTGTTCAAATTTTAGTATGTTATAGAGTTTATTTTTCTTAGTATAATGCCGTTTGTCTCAACTACTTTGAAATTATATTTATAAAGTTATTCAAAAAATTAAAAATCGTATTTAGGGGCTAATAATCCTTGATTCGCTCATAACTAATGTGTATAAGAAGTTTGAAGCCATTTGCTGTAGTTTTAAAAAAATCGATTTTTTTGTCGAAAAAAGTGCAAAGACTATAGCCTTTGTACTTTTCCCATTTTTCGCGAAAAATTAAAAATCGTATTTAGGGCCTAATAATCCTTAACTTGCTCATAACTAACGTGTATAAGAAGTTTGAAGCCTTTTGCTATAGTTTTAAGAAAATCGATTTTTTTGTCGAAAAAAGTGCAAAGAGTATATAGTCTTTTTTTCTTAGTATTATGCTGTTTGTCTCAACTATTTGGAAATTTAATTTACAAAGTTATTTAGAAAATTAAAAATTTTGAAAATTTTTCTTGAAAACGGCTCTTACGATTTGGTTCAAATTTTAGTATGTTATAGAGTTTATTTTTCTTAGTATAATGCCGTTTGTCTCATTTATTTTGAAATTTAATTTACAAAGTTATTCAGATAATTAAAAATTTTGAAAATTTTTCTAGAAAACGGCTCTTACGATTTGGTTCAAATTTTAGTATGTTATAGAGTTTATTTTTCTTAGTATAATGCCGTTTGTCTCAACTATTTTGAAATTAAATTTACAAAGTTATTTGGAAAATTAAAAATTTTGAAAATTTTTCTTGAAAACGGCTTTTACGATTTTGTTCAAATTTTAGTATGTTATAGAGTTTATTTTTCTTAGTATAATGCCGTTTGTCTCAACTATTTTGAAATTTAATTTACAAAGTTATTCAGAAAATTAAAAATTTTGAAAATTTTTCTCGAAAACGGCTCTTACGATTTTGTTCAAATTTTAGTATGTTATAGAGTTTAGTTTTCTTAGTATTATGCCGTTTGTCTCAACTATTTTGAAATTATATTTATAAAGTTATTTAAAAAATTTAAAATTTTGAAAATTTTTCTCGAAAACGGCTCTTACGATTTTGTTCAAATTTTAGTATGTTATAGAGTTTAGTTTTCTTAGTATTATGCCGTTTGTCTTAACTATTTTGAAATTTAATTTACAAAGTTATTCAGAAAATTAAAAATTTTGAAAATTTTTCTCGAAAACGGCTCTTACGATTTTGTTCAAATTTTAGTATGTTATAGAGTTTAGTTTTCTTAGTATAATGCCGTTTGTCTCAACTATTTTGAAATTTAATTTACAAAGTAATTCAGAACATTAAAAATTTTGAAAATTTTTCTCGAAAACGGCTCTTACGATTTTGTTCAAATTTTAGTATGTTATAGAGTTTAGTTTTCTTAGTATTATGCCGTTTGTCTCAACTATTTTGAAATTTAATTTACAAAGTTATTTAGAAAATTTAAAATTTTGAAAATTTTTCTCGAAAACGGCTCTTACGATTTTGTTCAAATTTTAGTATGTTATAGAGTTTATTTTTCTTAGTATAATGCCGTTTGTCTCAACTATTTTGAAATTTAATTTACAAAGTTATTCAGAACATTAAAAATTTTGAAAATTTTTCTCGAAAACGGCTTTTACGATTTTGTTCAAATTTTAGTATGTTATAAAGTTTAGTTTTCTTAGTATAATGCCGTTTGTCTCAACTATTTTGAAATTTAATTTACAAAGTTATTCAGAAAATTAAAAATTTTGAAAATTTTTCTCGAAAACGGCTTTTACGATTTTGTTCAAATTTTAGTATGTTATAGAGTTTAGTTTTCTTAGTATAATGCCGTTTGTCTCAACTATTTTGAAATTATAAATATAAAGTTATTTAAAAAATTAAAAATTTTGAAAATTTTTCTCGAAAACGGCTTTTACGATTTTGTTTAAATTTTAGTTTGTTATAGAGTTTATTTTTCTTGGTATGATGCCGTTTGTCTAAACTATTTTGAAATTATATTTATAAAGTTATTTAGAAAATTAAAAATTTTGAAAATTTTTCTGGAAAACGGCTCTTACGCTTTTGTTTAAATTTTAGTATGTTATAGAGTTTATTTTTCTTAGTATAATGCCGTTTGTCTCAACTATTTTGAAATTTAATTTACAAAGTTATTCAGAAAATTAAAAATTTTGAAAATTTTTCTCGAAAACGGCTCTTACGATTTAGTTAAAATTTTAGTATGTTATAGAGTTTAGTTTTCTTAGTATTATGCCGTTTGTCTCAACTATTTTGAAATTATATTTATAAAGTTATTTAAAAAATTAAAAATTTTGAAAATTTTTCTTGAAAACGGCTCTTACGATTTTGTTCAAATTTTAGTATGTTATAGAGTTTATTTTTCTTAGTATAATGCCGTTTGTCTCAACTATTTTGAAATTTAATTTACAAAGTTATTCAGAAAATTAAAAATTTTGAAAATTTTTCTCGAAAACGGCTCTTACGATTTTGTTCAAATTTTAGTATGTTATAGAGTTTAGTTTTCTTAGTATTATGCCGTTTGTCTCAACTATTTTGAAATTATATTTATAAAGTTATTTAAAAAATTAAAAATTTTGAAAATTTTTCTCGAAAACGGCTCTTACGATTTTGTTCAAATTTTAGTAAGTTATAGAGTTTATTTTTCTTAGTATAATGCCGTTTGTCTCAACTATTTTGAAATTTAATTTACAAAGTTATTCAGAAAATTAAAAATTTTGAAAATTTTTCTCGAAAACGGCTCTTACGATTTTGTTCAAATTTTAGTATGTTATAGAGTTTAGTTTTTCTAGTATAATGCCGTTTGTCTCAACTATTTTGAAATTATATTTATAAAGTTATTTAAAAAATTTAAAATTTTGAAAATTTTTCTCGAAAACGGCTCTTACGATTTTGTTCAAATTTTAGTATGTTATAGAGTTTAGTTTTCTTAGTATAATGCCGTTTGTCTCAACTATTTTGAAATTTAATTTACAAAGTTATTCAGAAAATTAAAAATTTTGAAAATTTTTCTCGAAAACCGCTCTTACGATTTTGTTTAAATTTTAGTATGTTATAGAGTTTATTTTTCTTGGTATGATGCCGTTTGTCTAAACTATTTTGAAATTATATTTATAAAGTTATTTAGAAAATTAAAAATTTTGAAAATTTTTCTCGAAAACGGCTCTTACGATTTTGTTCAAATTTTAGTATGTTATAGAGTTTAGGTTTTTCAGTATTATGCCGTTTGTCTCAACTATTTTGAAATTTAATTTCCAAAGTTATACAAAAAATTAAAAATCGTATTTAGGGGCTAATAATCCTTAATTTGCTCATAACTAACGTGTATAAGTAGTTTGAAGCCATTTGCTATAGTTTTAAGAAAATCGATTTTTTTGTCGAAAAAAGTGCAAAGAGTATATAGCTTTTTTTTCTTAGTATTATGCCGTTTGACTCAACTATTTTGAAATTTAATTTACAAAGTTATTTAGAAAATTTAAAATTTTGAAAATTTTTCTCGAAAACGGCTCTTACGATTTTGTTCAAATTTTAGTATGTTATAGAGTTTATTTTTCTTAGTATAATGCCGTTTGTCTTAACTATTTTGAAATTTAATTTACAAAGTTATTCAGAAAATTAAAAATTTTGAAAATTTTTCTCAAAAACGGCTCTTACGATTTTGTTCAAATTTTAGTATGTTATAGAGTTTAGTTTTCTTAGTATAATGCCGTTTGTCTCAACTATTTTTAAATTATATTTATAAAGTTATTTAAAAAATTTAAAATTTTGAAAATTTTTCTCGAAAACGGCTCTTACGATTTTGTTCAAATTTTAGTATGTTATAGAGTTTAGTTTTCTTAGTATAATGCCGTTTGTCTCAACTATTTTGAAATTCAATTTTTAAAAATATTCAAAAAATAAAAAATCGTATTTAGGGGCTAATAATCCTTAATTTGCTCATAACTAACGTGTATAAGAAGTTTGAAGCCATTTGCTGTAGTTTTAAGAAAATTGATTTTCTGTCGAAAAAAGTGCAAAGACTATAGCCTTTGTACTTTTCCCATTTTTCGCGAAAAATTGAAAATCGTATTTAGGGGCTAATAATCCTTGATTCGCTCATAACTAATGTGTATAAGAAGTTTGAAGCCATTTGCTGTAGTTTTAAGAAAATCGAATTTTTTGTCGAAAAAAGTGCAAAGAGTATTTAGCCTTTTTTTCTTAGTATTATGCCGTTTGTCTTAACTATTTTGAAATTTAATTTACAAAGTTATTCAGAAAATTAAAAATTTTGAAAATTTTTCTCGAAAACGGCTCTTACGATTTTGTTCAAATTTTAGTATGTTATAGAGTTTATTTTTCTTGGTATGATGCCGTTTGTCTCAACTATTTTGAAATTTAATTTACAAAGTTATTTAGAAAATTAATAATTTTGAAAATTTTTCTCAAAAACGGCTTTTACGATTTTGTTCAAATTTTAGTATGTTATAGAATTTAGGTTTTTCAGTATTATGCCGTTTGTCTCAACTATTTTGAAATTTAATTTCCAAAGTTATTCAAAAAATTAAAAATCGTATTTAGGGGCTAATAATCCTTAATTTGCTCATAACTAACGTGTATAAGTAGTTTAAGCCATTTGCTATAGTTTTAAGAAAATCGATTTTTTTGTCGAAAAAAGTGCAAAGAGTATATAGCCTTTTTTTCTTAGTATTATGCCGTTTGTCTCAACTATTTTGAAATTTAATTTACAAAGTTATTTAGAAAATTAAAAATTTTGAAAATTTTTCTTGAAAACGGCTCTTACGATTTTGTTCAAATTTTAGTATGTTATAGAGTTTATTTTTCTTAGTATAATGCCGTTTGTCTCAACTATTTTGAAATTTAATTTACAAAGTTATTCAGAACATTAAAAATTTTGAAAATTTTTCGCGAAAACGGCGCTTACGATTTTGTTTAAATTTTAGTATGTTATAGAGTTTATTTTTCTTAGTATTATGCCGTTTGTCTCAACTATTTTGAAATTTAATTTACAAAGTAATTCAGAACATTAAAAATTTTGAAAATTTTTCTCGAAAACGGCTTTTACGATTTTGTTCAAATTTTAGTATGTTATAAAGTTTAGTTTTCTTAGTATAATGCCGTTTGTCTCAACTATTTTGAAATTTAATTTACAAAGTTATTCAGAAAATTAAAAATTTTGAAAATTTTTCTCGAAAACGGCTTTTACGATTTTGTTCAAATTTTAGTATGTTATAGAGTTTAGTTTTCTTAGTATAATGCCGTTTGTCTCAACTATTTTGAAATTATAAATATAAAGTTATTTAAAAAATTAAAAATTTTGAAAATTTTTCTCGAAAACGGCTTTTACGATTTTGTTTAAATTTTAGTTTGTTATAGAGTTTATTTTTCTTGGTATGATGCCGTTTGTCTAAACTATTTTGAAATTATATTTATAAAGTTATTTAGAAAATTAAAAATTTTGAAAATTTTTCTTGAAAACGGCTCTTACGCTTTTGTTTAAATTTTAGTATGTTATAGAGTTTATTTTTCTTAGTATAATGCCGTTTGTCTCAACTATTTTGAAATTTAATTTACAAAGTTATTCAGAAAATTAAAAATTTTGAAAATTTTTCTCGAAAACGGCTCTTACGATTTAGTTAAAATTTTAGTATGTTATAGAGTTTAGTTTTCTTAGTATTATGCCGTTTGTCTCAACTATTTTGAAATTATATTTATAAAGTTATTTAAAAAATTAAAAATTTTGAAAATTTTTCTTGAAAACGGCTCTTACGATTTTGTTCAAATTTTAGTATGTTATAGAGTTTATTTTTCTTAGTATAATGCCGTTTGTCTCAACTATTTTGAAATTTAATTTACAAAGTTATTCAGAAAATTAAAAATTTTGAAAATTTTTCTCGAAAACGGCTCTTACGATTTTGTTCAAATTTTAGTATGTTATAGAGTTTAGTTTTCTTAGTATTATGCCGTTTGTCTCAACTATTTTGAAATTATATTTATAAAGTTATTTAAAAAATTAAAAATTTTGAAAATTTTTCTCGAAAACGGCTCTTACGATTTTGTTCAAATTTTAGTAAGTTATAGAGTTTATTTTTCTTAGTATAATGCCGTTTGTCTCAACTATTTTGAAATTTAATTTACAAAGTTATTCAGAAAATTAAAAATTTTGAAAATTTTTCTCGAAAACGGCTCTTACGATTTTGTTCAAATTTTAGTATGTTATAGAGTTTAGTTTTTCTAGTATAATGCCGTTTGTCTCAACTATTTTGAAATTATATTTATAAAGTTATTTAAAAAATTTAAAATTTTGAAAATTTTTCTCGAAAACGGCTCTTACGATTTTGTTCAAATTTTAGTATGTTATAGAGTTTAGTTTTCTTAGTATAATGCCGTTTGTCTCAACTATTTTGAAATTTAATTTACAAAGTTATTCAGAAAATTAAAAATTTTGAAAATTTTTCTCGAAAACCGCTCTTACGATTTTGTTTAAATTTTAGTATGTTATAGAGTTTATTTTTCTTGGTATGATGCCGTTTGTCTAAACTATTTTGAAATTATATTTATAAAGTTATTTAGAAAATTAAAAATTTTGAAAATTTTTCTCGAAAACGGCTCTTACGATTTTGTTCAAATTTTAGTATGTTATAGAGTTTAGGTTTTTCAGTATTATGCCGTTTGTCTCAACTATTTTGAAATTTAATTTCCAAAGTTATACAAAAAATTAAAAATCGTATTTAGGGGCTAATAATCCTTAATTTGCTCATAACTAACGTGTATAAGTAGTTTGAAGCCATTTGCTATAGTTTTAAGAAAATCGATTTTTTTGTCGAAAAAAGTGCAAAGAGTATATAGCTTTTTTTTCTTAGTATTATGCCGTTTGACTCAACTATTTTGAAATTTAATTTACAAAGTTATTTAGAAAATTTAAAATTTTGAAAATTTTTCTCGAAAACGGCTCTTACGATTTTGTTCAAATTTTAGTATGTTATAGAGTTTATTTTTCTTAGTATAATGCCGTTTGTCTTAACTATTTTGAAATTTAATTTACAAAGTTATTCAGAAAATTAAAAATTTTGAAAATTTTTCTCAAAAACGGCTCTTACGATTTTGTTCAAATTTTAGTATGTTATAGAGTTTATTTTTCTTGGTATGATGCCGTTTGTCTCAACTATTTTGAAATTTAATTTACAAAGTTATTTAGAAAATTAATAATTTTGAAAATTTTTCTCAAAAACGGCTTTTACGATTTTGTTCAAATTTTAGTATGTTATAGAATTTAGGTTTTTCAGTATTATGCCGTTTGTCTCAACTATTTTGAAATTTAATTTCCAAAGTTATTCAAAAAATTAAAAATCGTATTTAGGGGCTAATAATCCTTAATTTGCTCATAACTAACGTGTATAAGTAGTTTAAGCCATTTGCTATAGTTTTAAGAAAATCGATTTTTTTGTCGAAAAAAGTGCAAAGAGTATATAGCCTTTTTTTCTTAGTATTATGCCGTTTGTCTCAACTATTTTGAAATTTAATTTACAAAGTTATTTAGAAAATTAAAAATTTTGAAAATTTTTCTTGAAAACGGCTCTTACGATTTTGTTCAAATTTTAGTATGTTATACAGTTTATTTTTCTTAGTATAATGCCGTTTGTCTCAACTATTTTGAAATTTAATTTACAAAGTTATTCAGAAAATTAAAAATTTTGAAAATTTTTCTCGAAAACGGCTCTTACGATTTTGTTCAAATTTTAGTATGTTATAGATTTTAGTTTTCTTAGTATTATGCCGTTTGTCTCAACTATTTTGAAATTATATTTATAAAGTTATTTAGAAAATTAAAAATTTTGAAAATTTTTCTCGAAAACGGCTTTTACGATTTTGTTCAAATTTTAGTATGTTATAGAGTTTAGTTTTCTTAGTATAATGCCGTTTGTCTCAACTATTTTGAAATTTAATTTACAAAGTTATTCAGAAAATTAAAAATTTTGAAAATTTTTCTCGAAAACGGCTCTTACGATTTTGTTCAAATTTTAGTATGTTATAGAGTTTAGTTTTCCTAGTATAATGCCGTTTGTCTCAACTATTTTGAAATTATATTTATAAAGTTATTTAAAAAATTTAAAATTTTGAAAATTTTTCTCGAAAACGGCTCTTACGATTTTGTTCAAATTTTAGTATGTTATAGAGTTTATTTTTCTTAGTATAATGCCGTTTGTCTCAACTATTTTGAAATTTAATTTACAAAGTTATTCAGAAAATTAAAAATTTTGAAAATTTTTCTCGAAAACGGCTCTTACGATTTTGTTCAAATTTTAGTATGTTATAGAGTTTATTTTTCTTAGTATAATGCCGTTTGTCTCAACTATTTTGAAATTTAATTTACAAAGTTATTCAGAAAATTAAAAATTTTGAAAATTTTTCTCGAAAACGGCTTTTACGATTTTGTTCAAATTTTAGTATGTTATAGAGTTTAGTTTTCTTAGTATAATGCCGTTTGTCTCAACTATTTTGAAATTATAAATATAAAGTTATTTAAAAAATTAAAAATTTTGAAAATTTTTCTCGAAAACGGCTTTTACGATTTTGTTTAAATTTTAGTTTGTTATAGAGTTTATTTTTCTTGGTATGATGCCGTTTGTCTAAACTATTTTGAAATTATATTTATAAAGTTATTTAGAAAATTAAAAATTTTGAAAATTTTTCTTGAAAACGGCTCTTACGCTTTTGTTTAAATTTTAGTATGTTATAGAGTTTATTTTTCTTAGTATAATGCCGTTTGTCTCAACTATTTTGAAATTTAATTTACAAAGTTATTCAGAAAATTAAAAATTTTGAAAATTTTTCTCGAAAACGGCTCTTACGATTTAGTTAAAATTTTAGTATGTTATAGAGTTTAGTTTTCTTAGTATTATGCCGTTTGTCTCAACTATTTTGAAATTATATTTATAAAGTTATTTAAAAAATTAAAAATTTTGAAAATTTTTCTTGAAAACGGCTCTTACGATTTTGTTCAAATTTTAGTATGTTATAGAGTTTATTTTTCTTAGTATAATGCCGTTTGTCTCAACTATTTTGAAATTTAATTTACAAAGTTATTCAGAAAATTAAAAATTTTGAAAATTTTTCTCGAAAACGGCTCTTACGATTTTGTTCAAATTTTAGTATGTTATAGAGTTTAGTTTTCTTAGTATTATGCCGTTTGTCTCAACTATTTTGAAATTATATTTATAAAGTTATTTAAAAAATTAAAAATTTTGAAAATTTTTCTCGAAAACGGCTCTTACGATTTTGTTCAAATTTTAGTAAGTTATAGAGTTTATTTTTCTTAGTATAATGCCGTTTGTCTCAACTATTTTGAAATTTAATTTACAAAGTTATTCAGAAAATTAAAAATTTTGAAAATTTTTCTCGAAAACGGCTCTTACGATTTTGTTCAAATTTTAGTATGTTATAGAGTTTAGTTTTTCTAGTATAATGCCGTTTGTCTCAACTATTTTGAAATTATATTTATAAAGTTATTTAAAAAATTTAAAATTTTGAAAATTTTTCTCGAAAACGGCTCTTACGATTTTGTTCAAATTTTAGTATGTTATAGAGTTTAGTTTTCTTAGTATAATGCCGTTTGTCTCAACTATTTTGAAATTTAATTTACAAAGTTATTCAGAAAATTAAAAATTTTGAAAATTTTTCTCGAAAACCGCTCTTACGATTTTGTTTAAATTTTAGTATGTTATAGAGTTTATTTTTCTTGGTATGATGCCGTTTGTCTAAACTATTTTGAAATTATATTTATAAAGTTATTTAGAAAATTAAAAATTTTGAAAATTTTTCTCGAAAACGGCTCTTACGATTTTGTTCAAATTTTAGTATGTTATAGAGTTTAGGTTTTTCAGTATTATGCCGTTTGTCTCAACTATTTTGAAATTTAATTTCCAAAGTTATACAAAAAATTAAAAATCGTATTTAGGGGCTAATAATCCTTAATTTGCTCATAACTAACGTGTATAAGTAGTTTGAAGCCATTTGCTATAGTTTTAAGAAAATCGATTTTTTTGTCGAAAAAAGTGCAAAGAGTATATAGCTTTTTTTTCTTAGTATTATGCCGTTTGACTCAACTATTTTGAAATTTAATTTACAAAGTTATTTAGAAAATTTAAAATTTTGAAAATTTTTCTCGAAAACGGCTCTTACGATTTTGTTCAAATTTTAGTATGTTATAGAGTTTATTTTTCTTAGTATAATGCCGTTTGTCTTAACTATTTTGAAATTTAATTTACAAAGTTATTCAGAAAATTAAAAATTTTGAAAATTTTTCTCAAAAACGGCTCTTACGATTTTGTTCAAATTTTAGTATGTTATAGAGTTTAGTTTTCTTGGTATAATGCCGTTTGTCTCAACTATTTTTAAATTATATTTATAAAGTTATTTAAAAAATTTAAAATTTTGAAAATTTTTCTCGAAAACGGCTCTTACGATTTTGTTCAAATTTTAGTATGTTATAGAGTTTAGTTTTCTTAGTATAATGCCGTTTGTCTCAACTATTTTGAAATTCAATTTTTAAAAATATTCAAAAAATAAAAAATCGTATTTAGGGGCTAATAATCCTTAATTTGCTCATAACTAACGTGTATAAGAAGTTTGAAGCCATTTGCTGTAGTTTTAAGAAAATTGATTTTCTGTCGAAAAAAGTGCAAAGACTATAGCCTTTGTACTTTTCCCATTTTTCGCGAAAAATTGAAAATCGTATTTAGGGGCTAATAATCCTTGATTCGCTCATAACTAATGTGTATAAGAAGTTTGAAGCCATTTGCTGTAGTTTTAAGAAAATCGAATTTTTTGTCGAAAAAAGTGCAAAGAGTATTTAGCCTTTTTTTCTTAGTATTATGCCGTTTGTCTTAACTATTTTGAAATTTAATTTACAAAGTTATTCAGAAAATTAAAAATTTTGAAAATTTTTCTCGAAAACGGCTCTTACGATTTTGTTCAAATTTTAGTATGTTATAGAGTTTATTTTTCTTGGTATGATGCCGTTTGTCTCAACTATTTTGAAATTTAATTTACAAAGTTATTTAGAAAATTAATAATTTTGAAAATTTTTCTCAAAAACGGCTTTTACGATTTTGTTCAAATTTTAGTATGTTATAGAATTTAGGTTTTTCAGTATTATGCCGTTTGTCTCAACTATTTTGAAATTTAATTTCCAAAGTTATTCAAAAAATTAAAAATCGTATTTAGGGGCTAATAATCCTTAATTTGCTCATAACTAACGTGTATAAGTAGTTTAAGCCATTTGCTATAGTTTTAAGAAAATCGATTTTTTTGTCGAAAAAAGTGCAAAGAGTATATAGCCTTTTTTTCTTAGTATTATGCCGTTTGTCTCAACTATTTTGAAATTTAATTTACAAAGTTATTTAGAAAATTAAAAATTTTGAAAATTTTTCTTGAAAACGGCTCTTACGATTTTGTTCAAATTTTAGTATGTTATAGAGTTTATTTTTCTTAGTATAATGCCGTTTGTCTCAACTATTTTGAAATTTAATTTACAAAGTTATTCAGAACATTAAAAATTTTGAAAATTTTTCGCGAAAACGGCGCTTACGATTTTGTTTAAATTTTAGTATGTTATAGAGTTTATTTTTCTTAGTATTATGCCGTTTGTCTCAACTATTTTGAAATTTAATTTACAAAGTAATTCAGAACATTAAAAATTTTGAAAATTTTTCTCGAAAACGGCTTTTACGATTTTGTTCAAATTTTAGTATGTTATAAAGTTTAGTTTTCTTAGTATAATGCCGTTTGTCTCAACTATTTTGAAATTTAATTTACAAAGTTATTCAGAAAATTAAAAATTTTGAAAATTTTTCTCGAAAACGGCTTTTACGATTTTGTTCAAATTTTAGTATGTTATAGAGTTTAGTTTTCTTAGTATAATGCCGTTTGTCTCAACTATTTTGAAATTATAAATATAAAGTTATTTAAAAAATTAAAAATTTTGAAAATTTTTCTCGAAAACGGCTTTTACGATTTTGTTTAAATTTTAGTTTGTTATAGAGTTTATTTTTCTTGGTATGATGCCGTTTGTCTAAACTATTTTGAAATTATATTTATAAAGTTATTTAGAAAATTAAAAATTTTGAAAATTTTTCTTGAAAACGGCTCTTACGCTTTTGTTTAAATTTTAGTATGTTATAGAGTTTATTTTTCTTAGTATAATGCCGTTTGTCTCAACTATTTTGAAATTTAATTTACAAAGTTATTCAGAAAATTAAAAATTTTGAAAATTTTTCTCGAAAACGGCTCTTACGATTTAGTTAAAATTTTAGTATGTTATAGAGTTTAGTTTTCTTAGTATTATGCCGTTTGTCTCAACTATTTTGAAATTATATTTATAAAGTTATTTAAAAAATTAAAAATTTTGAAAATTTTTCTTGAAAACGGCTCTTACGATTTTGTTCAAATTTTAGTATGTTATAGAGTTTATTTTTCTTAGTATAATGCCGTTTGTCTCAACTATTTTGAAATTTAATTTACAAAGTTATTCAGAAAATTAAAAATTTTGAAAATTTTTCTCGAAAACGGCTCTTACGATTTTGTTCAAATTTTAGTATGTTATAGAGTTTAGTTTTCTTAGTATTATGCCGTTTGTCTCAACTATTTTGAAATTATATTTATAAAGTTATTTAAAAAATTAAAAATTTTGAAAATTTTTCTCGAAAACGGCTCTTACGATTTTGTTCAAATTTTAGTAAGTTATAGAGTTTATTTTTCTTAGTATAATGCCGTTTGTCTCAACTATTTTGAAATTTAATTTACAAAGTTATTCAGAAAATTAAAAATTTTGAAAATTTTTCTCGAAAACGGCTCTTACGATTTTGTTCAAATTTTAGTATGTTATAGAGTTTAGTTTTTCTAGTATAATGCCGTTTGTCTCAACTATTTTGAAATTATATTTATAAAGTTATTTAAAAAATTTAAAATTTTGAAAATTTTTCTCGAAAACGGCTCTTACGATTTTGTTCAAATTTTAGTATGTTATAGAGTTTAGTTTTCTTAGTATAATGCCGTTTGTCTCAACTATTTTGAAATTTAATTTACAAAGTTATTCAGAAAATTAAAAATTTTGAAAATTTTTCTCGAAAACCGCTCTTACGATTTTGTTTAAATTTTAGTATGTTATAGAGTTTATTTTTCTTGGTATGATGCCGTTTGTCTAAACTATTTTGAAATTATATTTATAAAGTTATTTAGAAAATTAAAAATTTTGAAAATTTTTCTCGAAAACGGCTCTTACGATTTTGTTCAAATTTTAGTATGTTATAGAGTTTAGGTTTTTCAGTATTATGCCGTTTGTCTCAACTATTTTGAAATTTAATTTCCAAAGTTATACAAAAAATTAAAAATCGTATTTAGGGGCTAATAATCCTTAATTTGCTCATAACTAACGTGTATAAGTAGTTTGAAGCCATTTGCTATAGTTTTAAGAAAATCGATTTTTTTGTCGAAAAAAGTGCAAAGAGTATATAGCTTTTTTTTCTTAGTATTATGCCGTTTGACTCAACTATTTTGAAATTTAATTTACAAAGTTATTTAGAAAATTTAAAATTTTGAAAATTTTTCTCGAAAACGGCTCTTACGATTTTGTTCAAATTTTAGTATGTTATAGAGTTTATTTTTCTTAGTATAATGCCGTTTGTCTTAACTATTTTGAAATTTAATTTACAAAGTTATTCAGAAAATTAAAAATTTTGAAAATTTTTCTCAAAAACGGCTCTTACGATTTTGTTCAAATTTTAGTATGTTATAGAGTTTATTTTTCTTGGTATGATGCCGTTTGTCTCAACTATTTTGAAATTTAATTTACAAAGTTATTTAGAAAATTAATAATTTTGAAAATTTTTCTCAAAAACGGCTTTTACGATTTTGTTCAAATTTTAGTATGTTATAGAATTTAGGTTTTTCAGTATTATGCCGTTTGTCTCAACTATTTTGAAATTTAATTTCCAAAGTTATTCAAAAAATTAAAAATCGTATTTAGGGGCTAATAATCCTTAATTTGCTCATAACTAACGTGTATAAGTAGTTTAAGCCATTTGCTATAGTTTTAAGAAAATCGATTTTTTTGTCGAAAAAAGTGCAAAGAGTATATAGCCTTTTTTTCTTAGTATTATGCCGTTTGTCTCAACTATTTTGAAATTTAATTTACAAAGTTATTTAGAAAATTAAAAATTTTGAAAATTTTTCTTGAAAACGGCTCTTACGATTTTGTTCAAATTTTAGTATGTTATACAGTTTATTTTTCTTAGTATAATGCCGTTTGTCTCAACTATTTTGAAATTTAATTTACAAAGTTATTCAGAAAATTAAAAATTTTGAAAATTTTTCTCGAAAACGGCTCTTACGATTTTGTTCAAATTTTAGTATGTTATAGATTTTAGTTTTCTTAGTATTATGCCGTTTGTCTCAACTATTTTGAAATTATATTTATAAAGTTATTTAGAAAATTAAAAATTTTGAAAATTTTTCTCGAAAACGGCTTTTACGATTTTGTTCAAATTTTAGTATGTTATAGAGTTTAGTTTTCTTAGTATAATGCCGTTTGTCTCAACTATTTTGAAATTTAATTTACAAAGTTATTCAGAAAATTAAAAATTTTGAAAATTTTTCTCGAAAACGGCTCTTACGATTTTGTTCAAATTTTAGTATGTTATAGAGTTTAGTTTTCCTAGTATAATGCCGTTTGTCTCAACTATTTTGAAATTATATTTATAAAGTTATTTAAAAAATTTAAAATTTTGAAAATTTTTCTCGAAAACGGCTCTTACGATTTTGTTCAAATTTTAGTATGTTATAGAGTTTATTTTTCTTAGTATAATGCCGTTTGTCTCAACTATTTTGAAATTTAATTTACAAAGTTATTCAGAAAATTAAAAATTTTGAAAATTTTTCTCGAAAACGGCTCTTACGATTTTGTTCAAATTTTAGTATGTTATAGAGTTTATTTTTCTTAGTATAATGCCGTTTGTCTCAACTATTTTGAAATTTAATTTACAAAGTTATTCAAAAAATTAAAAATTTTGAAAATTTTTCTCGAAAACGGCTCTTACGATTTTGTTCAAATTTTAGTATGTTATAGAGTTTATTTTTCTTAGTATAATGCCGTTTGTCTCAACTATTTTGAAATTTAATTTACAAAGTAATTCAGAACATTAAAAATTTTGAAAATTTTTCTCGAAAACGGCTCTTACGATTTTGTTCAAATTTTAGTATGTTATAAAGTTTAGTTTTCTTAGTATTATGCCGTTTGTCTCAACTATTTTGAAATTTAATTTACAAAGTTATTTAGAAAATTAAAAATTTTGAAAATTTTTCTCGAAAACGGCTCTTACGATTTTGTTCAAATTTTAGTATGTTATAGAGTTTATTTTTCTTAGTATAATGCCGTTTGTCTTAACTATTTTGAAATTTAATTTACAAAGTTATTCAGAAAATTAAAAATTTTGAAAATTTTTCTCAAAAACGGCTCTTACGATTTTGTTCAAATTTTAGTATGTTATAGAGTTTAGTTTTCTTAGTATAATGCCGTTTGTCTCAACTATTTTTAAATTATATTTATAAAGTTATTTAAAAAATTTAAAATTTTGAAAATTTTTCTCGAAAACGGCTCTTACGATTTTGTTCAAATTTTAGTATGTTATAGAGTTTAGTTTTCTTAGTATAATGCCGTTTGTCTCAACTATTTTGAAATTCAATTTTTAAAAATATTCAAAAAATAAAAAATCGTATTTAGGGGCTAATAATCCTTAATTTGCTCATAACTAACGTGTATAAGAAGTTTGAAGCCATTTGCTGTAGTTTTAAGAAAATTGATTTTTTTGTCGAAAAAAGTGCAAAGACTATAGCCTTTGTACTTTTCCCATTTTTCGCGAAAAATTGAAAATCGTATTTAGGGGCTAATAATCCTTGATTCGCTCATAACTAATGTGTATAAGAAGTTTGAAGCCATTTGCTGTAGTTTTAAGAAAATCGAATTTTTTGTCGAAAAAAGTGCAAAGAGTATTTAGCCTTTTTTTCTTAGTATTATGCCGTTTGTCTTAACTATTTTGAAATTTAATTTACAAAGTTATTTAGAAAATTAAAAATTTTGAAAATTTTTCTCGAAAACGGCTCTTACGATTTTGTTCAAATTTTAGTATGTTATAGAGTTTATTTTTCTTGGTATGATGCCGTTTGTCTCAACTATTTTGAAATTTAATTTACAAAGTTATTTAGAAAATTAATAATTTTGAAAATTTTTCTCAAAAACCGCTTTTACGATTTTGTTCAAATTTTAGTATGTTATAGAATTTAGGTTTTTCAGTATTATGCCGTTTGTCTCAACTATTTTGAAATTTAATTTCCAAAGTTATTCAAAAAATTAAAAATCGTATTTAGGGGCTAATAATCCTTAATTTGCTCTTAACTAACGTGTATAAGTAGTTTAAGCCATTTGCTATAGTTTTAAGAAAATCGATTTTTTTGTCGAAAAAAGTGCAAAGAGTATATAGCCTTTTTTTCTTAGTATTATGCCGTTTGTCTCAACTATTTTGAAATTTAATTTACAAAGTTATTTGGAAAATTAAAAATTTTGAAAATTTTTCTTGAAAACGGCTCTTACGATTTTGTTCAAATTTTAGTATGTTATACAGTTTATTTTTCTTAGTATAATGCCGTTTGTCTCAACTATTTTGAAATTTAATTTACAAAGTTATTCAGAAAATTAAAAATTTTGAAAATTTTTCTCGAAAACGGCTCTTACGATTTTGTTCAAATTTTAGTATGTTATAGATTTTAGTTTTCTTAGTATTATGCCGTTTGTCTCAACTATTTTGAAATTTAATTTACAAAGTTATTCAGAAAATTAAAAATTTTGAAAATTTTTCTCAAAAACGGCTCTTACGATTTTGTTCAAATTTTAGTATGTTATAGAGTTTAGTTTTCTTAGTATAATGCCGTTTGTCTCAACTATTTTTAAATTATATTTATAAAGTTATTTAAAAAATTTAAAATTTTGAAAATTTTTCTCGAAAACGGCTCTTACGATTTTGTTCAAATTTTAGTATGTTATAGAGTTTAGTTTTCTTAGTATAATGCCGTTTGTCTCAACTATTTTGAAATTCAATTTTTAAAAATATTCAAAAAATAAAAAATCGTATTTAGGGGCTAATAATCCTTAATTTGCTCATAACTAACGTGTATAAGAAGTTTGAAGCCATTTGCTGTAGTTTTAAGAAAATTGATTTTTTTGTCGAAAAAAGTGCAAAGACTATAGCCTTTGTACTTTTCCCATTTTTCGCGAAAAATTGAAAATCGTATTTAGGGGCTAATAATCCTTGATTCGCTCATAACTAATGTGTATAAGAAGTTTGAAGCCATTTGCTGTAGTTTTAAGAAAATCGAATTTTTTGTCGAAAAAAGTGCAAAGAGTATTTAGCCTTTTTTTCTTAGTATTATGCCGTTTGTCTTAACTATTTTGAAATTTAATTTACAAAGTTATTTAGAAAATTAAAAATTTTGAAAATTTTTCTCGAAAACGGCTCTTACGATTTTGTTCAAATTTTAGTATGTTATAGAGTTTATTTTTCTTGGTATGATGCCGTTTGTCTCAACTATTTTGAAATTTAATTTACAAAGTTATTTAGAAAATTAATAATTTTGAAAATTTTTCTCAAAAACCGCTTTTACGATTTTGTTCAAATTTTAGTATGTTATAGAATTTAGGTTTTTCAGTATTATGCCGTTTGTCTCAACTATTTTGAAATTTAATTTCCAAAGTTATTCAAAAAATTAAAAATCGTATTTAGGGGCTAATAATCCTTAATTTGCTCTTAACTAACGTGTATAAGTAGTTTAAGCCATTTGCTATAGTTTTAAGAAAATCGATTTTTTTGTCGAAAAAAGTGCAAAGAGTATATAGCCTTTTTTTCTTAGTATTATGCCGTTTGTCTCAACTATTTTGAAATTTAATTTACAAAGTTATTTGGAAAATTAAAAATTTTGAAAATTTTTCTTGAAAACGGCTCTTACGATTTTGTTCAAATTTTAGTATGTTATACAGTTTATTTTTCTTAGTATAATGCCGTTTGTCTCAACTATTTTGAAATTTAATTTACAAAGTTATTCAGAAAATTAAAAATTTTGAAAATTTTTCTCGAAAACGGCTCTTACGATTTTGTTCAAATTTTAGTATGTTATAGATTTTAGTTTTCTTAGTATTATGCCGTTTGTCTCAACTATTTTGAAATTATATTTATAAAGTTATTTAGAAAATTAAAATTTTGAAAATTTTTCTCGAAAACGGCTTTTACGATTTTGTTCAAATTTTAGTATGTTATAGAGTTTAGTTTTCTTAGTATAATGCCGTTTGTCTCAACTATTTTGAAATTTAATTTACAAAGTTATTCAGAAAATTAAAAATTTTGAAAATTTTTCTCGAAAACGGCTCTTACGATTTTGTTCAAATTTTAGTATGTTATAGAGTTTAGTTTTCCTAGTATAATGCCGTTTGTCTCAACTATTTTGAAATTATATTTATAAAGTTATTTAAAAAATTTAAAATTTTGAAAATTTTTCTCGAAAACGGCTCTTACGATTTTGTTCAAATTTTAGTATGTTATAGAGTTTATTTTTCTTAGTATAATGCCGTTTGTCTCAACTATTTTGAAATTTAATTTACAAAGTTATTCAGAAAATTAAAAATTTTGAAAATTTTTCTCGAAAACGGCTCTTACGATTTTGTTCAAATTTTAGTATGTTATAGAGTTTATTTTTCTTAGTATAATGCCGTTTGTCTCAACTATTTTGAAATTTAATTTACAAAGTTATTCAAAAAATTAAAAATTTTGAAAATTTTTCTCGAAAACGGCTCTTACGATTTTGTTCAAATTTTAGTATGTTATAGAGTTTATTTTTCTTAGTATAATGCCGTTTGTCTCAACTATTTTGAAATTTAATTTACAAAGTAATTCAGAACATTAAAAATTTTGAAAATTTTTCTCGAAAACGGCTCTTACGATTTTGTTCAAATTTTAGTATGTTATAAAGTTTAGTTTTCTTAGTATTATGCCGTTTGTCTCAACTATTTTGAAATTTAATTTACAAAGTTATTTAGAAAATTAAAAATTTTGAAAATTTTTCTCGAAAACGGCTCTTACGATTTTGTTCAAATTTTAGTATGTTATAGAGTTTATTTTTCTTAGTATAATGCCGTTTGTCTCAACTATTTTGAAATTTAATTTACAAAGTTATTCAGAAAATTAAAAATTTTGAAAATTTTTCTCGAAAACGGCTCTTACGATTTTGTTCAAATTTTAGTATTATATAGAGTTTAGTTTTCTTAGTATAATGCCGTTTGTCTCAACTATTTTTAAATTATATTTATAAAGTTATTTAAAAAATTTAAAATTTTGAAAATTTTTCTCGAAAACGGCTCTTACGATTTTGTTCAAATTTTAGTATGTTATAGAGTTTAGTTTTCTTAGTATAATCCCGTTTGTCTCAACTATTTTGAAATTTAATTTTTAAAAATATTCAAAAAATTAAAAATCGTATTTAGGGGCTAATAATCCTTAATTTGCTCATAACTAACGTGTATAAGAAGTTTGAAGCCATTTGCTGTAGTTTTAAGAAAATTGATTTTTTTGTCGAAAAAAGTGCAAAGACTATAGCCTTTGTACTTTTCCCATTTTTCGCGAAAAATTGAAAATCGTATTTAGGGGCTAATAATCCTTGATTCGCTCATAACTAATGTGTATAAGAAGTTTGAAGCCATTTGCTGTAGTTTTAAGAAAATCGAATTTTTGGTCGAAAAAAATGCAAAGAGTATTTAGCCTTTTTTTCTTAGTATTATGCCGTTTGTCTCAACTATTTTGAAATTTAATTTACAAAGTTATTTAGAAAATTAAAAATTTTGAAAATTTTTCTCGAAAACGGCTCTTACGATTTTGTTTAAATTTTAGTATGTTATAGAGTTTATTTTTCTTGGTATGATGCCGTTTGTCTCAACTATTTTGAAATTTAATTTACAAAGTTATTTAGAAAATTAAAAATTTTGAAAATTTTTCTCAAAAACGGCTTTTACGATTTTGTTCAAATTTTAGTATGTTATAGAATTTAGGTTTTTCAGTATTATGCCGTTTGTCTCAACTATTTTGAAATTTAATTTCCAAAGTTATTCAAAAAATTAAAAATCGTATTTAGGGGCTAATAATCCTTAATTTGCTCATAACTAACGTGTATAAGTAGTTTGAAGCAGGGATGGAAAACGTAACGTAACGATACCCGATAACGTTATAATAACGATTCAAGTATAATTTTTTATACAATAACGTAACGATATTTTTATAACGTTATATAACGTTATAATAACCGATAACGTTTCGTTAAAAGTTATTTTGTATCGTTATTCTCTATAAATTTAATTTTTATATGGCGATCTTTTTATTTTCTGAAGATATAATATTTTGTTTGTATTTTAGAAATAAAAATAAAAATAAAATATCTCAACCTCAACGTAATTTTGTAGGTACTATTTTTTAAATTTACATTTACAGATCCCAAAAATAACTTCAGAGTTGCAAATAAAAATTATTTTTATGCAGCATGTTTCTTAAATAATGTGAAAAAATTCGGGAGGTGATACTTAATCGAAAATTAAGAGGGGTCTTTCATTTTTTCTTTTTTTTCTTTAGGGTCTCTTTTCGGAGTTACACCCCCCTAAAGGGGATCGGTAAAATTGGGTTTTTATTTTATTTCCTAAATTTGGATAAATGTGACAGATTTATACTTATAAAAAGGTTTCCCGTAGTAATATTTTTAATCATCTCCCACCTTCACAGGGGGCTAAAAAGTGCGACCCCTGTTGGTTTTTTTATCAGGACTTTTTGGTGGGTTGAAATCTAGCGATTTTAAATTTTCTTTAAAAACTTGATTTATTTAGAAGTTTTTTTAATTCTTTAACTGTTCTCGTTAAACCTACAGTTTTTGAGTAAAAAATTATATGAATGAACATGAACCATCAAATATTCCAATATAAAACGATACTGGATAGAAGTGACGGGTGTAATTCATTTTGACGCTTACGTGGCGACAACGCTAAACGCCCGTCAATTCTACCCAATATGAACATAAACATCATATTCACTCATTTAATTTTTTACTCAAAACTGTAAGATTTACGAGAAAAACTAAAGAATAAAAAAAGGTTCTAAATAAATCAAACTAACAAAAAAAAATAATCCAAAATTTCAACTCACCAAAAAGTTCTGATTAAAAAACCAACAGGGGTCACACTTATCAGCCCCCTATGAAGGTGGAAGATGATTGAAAATAATACTATGGGAAACCTTTTAATAAGTATAAAACATCTACCAAATATCATTCTCCTACATTTATCTAAATTTGAGAAATAAAATAAAAACCTAATTTTATCGCTCCCCTTTAGGGGGGTGTAACTCCGAAAGGAGACGTCTAAGAAAAAATTGTTGTATAAAAGACCCCACTTTATTTTCAATAAGGAATCACCTTCCAAATTTTTTCGCAATATTTAAGAAACACCCTGTATATCATAATTTATGTAACGTTATATAACATAACAATTCATTTTTTTAATGTTATTTATAACGTTATGTAACGAAAACAAATAATAAATAACGTTATACAATAACGTAACGATTTAAAACGTTATTCCATCCCTGGTTTGAAGCCATTTGCTATAGTTTTAAGAAAATCGATTTTTTTGTCGAAAAAAGTGCAAAGAGTATATAGCCTTTTTTTCTTAGTATTATGCCGTTTGTCTCAACTATTTTGAAATTTAATTTACAAAGTTATTTAGAAAATTAAAAATTTTGAAAATTTTTCTTGAAAACGGCTCTTACGATTTTGTTCAAATTTTAGTATGTTATACAGTTTATTTTTCTTAGTATAATGCCGTTTGTCTCAACTATTTTGAAATTTAATTTACAAAGTTATTCAGAAAATAAAAAATTTTGAAAATTTTTCTCGAAAACGGCTCTTACGATTTTGTTCAAATTTTAGTATGTTATAGATTTTAGTTTTCTTAGTATTATGCCGTTTGTCTCAACTATTTTGAAATTATATTTATAAAGTTATTTAGAAAATTAAAAATTTTGAAAATTTTTCTCGAAAACGGCTCTTACGATTTTGTTCAAATTTAAGTATGTTATAGAGTTTATTTTTTTTTGTATAATGCCGTTTGTCTTAACTATTTTGAAATTTAATTTACAAAGTTATTCAGAAAATTAAAAATTTTGAAATTTTTCTCGAAAACGGCTCTTACGATTTTGTTCAAATTTTAGTATGTTATAGAGTTTAGTTTTCTTAGTATAATGCCGTTTGTCTCAACTATTTTGAAATTATATTTATAAAGTTATTTAAAAAATTAAAAATTTTGAAAATTTTTCTCGAAAACGGCCCTTACGATTTTGTTCAAATTTTAGTATGTTATAGAGCTTAGTTTTCTTAGTATAATGCCGTTGGTCTCAACTATTTTGAAATTCAATTTTTAAAGTTATTCAAAAAATGAAAAATCGTATTTAGGGGCTAATAATCTTTAATTTGCTCATAACTAACGTGTATAAGAAGTTTGAAGCCATTTGCTGTAGTTTTAAGAAAATCGATTATTTTGTCGAAAAAAGTGCAAAGAGTATTTAGCCTTTTTTTCTTAGTATTATGCCGTTTGTCTCAACTATTTTGAAATTTAATTTACAAAGTTATTTGGAAAATTAAAAATTTTGAAAATTTTTCTCGAAAACGGCCCTTACGATTTGGTTCAAATTTTAGTATGTTATAGAGTTTATTTTTCTTAGTATAATGCCGTTTGTCTCATTTATTTTGAAATTTAATTTACAAAGTTATTCAGATAATTAAAAATTTTGAAAATTTTTCTCGAAAACGGCTTTTACGATTTTGTTCAAATTTTAGTATGTTATAGAGTTTATTTTTCTTAGTATAATGCCGTTTGTCTCAACTATTTTGAAATTTAATTTACAAAGTTATTTAGAAAATTAAAAATTTTGAAAATTTTTCTGGAAAACGGCTCTTACGATTTTGTTCAAATTTTAGTATGTTATAGAGTTTATTTTTCTTAGTATTATGCCGTTTGTCTCAACTATTTTGAAATTAAATTTACAAAGTTATTCAGAAAATTAAAAATTTTGAAAATTTTTCTCGAAAACGGCTCTTACGATTTTGTTCAAATTTTAGTATGTTATAGAGTTTATTTTTCTTAGTATAATGCCGTTTGTCTCAACTATTTTGAAATTATATTTATAAAGTTATTTAAAAAATTAAAAATTTTGAAAATTTTTCTCGAAAACGGCTCTTACGATTTTGTTCAAATTTTAGTATGTTATAGAGTTTATTTTTTTTAGTAAAATGCTGTTTGTCTCAACTATTTTGAAATTTAATTTCCAAAGTTAATTAAAAAATTAAAAATCGTATTTAGGGGCTAATAATCCTTAATTTGCTCATAACTAACGTGTAAAAGACGTTTGAAGCCATTTGCTGTAGTTTTAAGAAAATGGATTTTTTTGTCGAAAAAAGTGCAAAGACTATAGCCTTTGTACTTTTCCCATTTTCCGCGAAAAATTGAAAATCGTATTTAGGGGCTAATAATCCTTAATTCGCTTATAACTAATTTGTATAAGAAGTTTGAAGCCATTTGTTGTAGTCTTAAGAAAATGGATTTTTTTGTCGAAAAAAGTGCAAAGACTATAGCCTTTGTACTTTTCCCATTTTTCGCGAAAAATTGAAAATCGTATTTAGGGGCTAATAATCCTTGATTCGCTCATAACTAATGTGTATAAGAAGTTTGAAGCCATTTGCTGTAGTTTTAAGAAAATCGAATTTTTTGTCGAAAAAAGTGCAAAGAGTATTTAGCCTTTTTTTCTTAGTATTATGCCGTTTGTCTTAACTATTTTGAAATTTAATTTACAAAGTTATTTAGAAAATTAAAAATTTTGAAAATTTTTCTCGAAAACGGCTCTTACGATTTTGTTCAAATTTTAGTATGTTATAGAGTTTATTTTTCTTGGTATGATGCCGTTTGTCTCAACTATTTTGAAATTTAATTTACAAAGTTATTTAGAAAATTAATAATTTTGAAAATTTTTCTCAAAAACCGCTTTTACGATTTTGTTCAAATTTTAGTATGTTATAGAATTTAGGTTTTTCAGTATTATGCCGTTTGTCTCAACTATTTTGAAATTTAATTTCCAAAGTTATTCAAAAAATTAAAAATCGTATTTAGGGGCTAATAATCCTTAATTTGCTCTTAACTAACGTGTATAAGTAGTTTAAGCCATTTGCTATAGTTTTAAGAAAATCGATTTTTTTGTCGAAAAAAGTGCAAAGAGTATATAGCCTTTTTTTCTTAGTATTATGCCGTTTGTCTCAACTATTTTGAAATTTAATTTACAAAGTTATTTGGAAAATTAAAAATTTTGAAAATTTTTCTTGAAAACGGCTCTTACGATTTTGTTCAAATTTTAGTATGTTATACAGTTTATTTTTCTTAGTATAATGCCGTTTGTCTCAACTATTTTGAAATTTAATTTACAAAGTTATTCAGAAAATTAAAAATTTTGAAAATTTTTCTCGAAAACGGCTCTTACGATTTTGTTCAAATTTTAGTATGTTATAGATTTTAGTTTTCTTAGTATTATGCCGTTTGTCTCAACTATTTTGAAATTATATTTATAAAGTTATTTAGAAAATTAAAATTTTGAAAATTTTTCTCGAAAACGGCTTTTACGATTTTGTTCAAATTTTAGTATGTTATAGAGTTTAGTTTTCTTAGTATAATGCCGTTTGTCTCAACTATTTTGAAATTTAATTTACAAAGTTATTCAGAAAATTAAAAATTTTGAAAATTTTTCTCGAAAACGGCTCTTACGATTTTGTTCAAATTTTAGTATGTTATAGAGTTTAGTTTTCCTAGTATAATGCCGTTTGTCTCAACTATTTTGAAATTATATTTATAAAGTTATTTAAAAAATTTAAAATTTTGAAAATTTTTCTCGAAAACGGCTCTTACGATTTTGTTCAAATTTTAGTATGTTATAGAGTTTATTTTTCTTAGTATAATGCCGTTTGTCTCAACTATTTTGAAATTTAATTTACAAAGTTATTCAGAAAATTAAAAATTTTGAAAATTTTTCTCGAAAACGGCTCTTACGATTTTGTTCAAATTTTAGTATGTTATAGAGTTTATTTTTCTTAGTATAATGCCGTTTGTCTCAACTATTTTGAAATTTAATTTACAAAGTTATTCAAAAAATTAAAAATTTTGAAAATTTTTCTCGAAAACGGCTCTTACGATTTTGTTCAAATTTTAGTATGTTATAGAGTTTATTTTTCTTAGTATAATGCCGTTTGTCTCAACTATTTTGAAATTTAATTTACAAAGTAATTCAGAACATTAAAAATTTTGAAAATTTTTCTCGAAAACGGCTCTTACGATTTTGTTCAAATTTTAGTATGTTATAAAGTTTAGTTTTCTTAGTATTATGCCGTTTGTCTCAACTATTTTGAAATTTAATTTACAAAGTTATTTAGAAAATTAAAAATTTTGAAAATTTTTCTCGAAAACGGCTCTTACGATTTTGTTCAAATTTTAGTATGTTATAGAGTTTATTTTTCTTAGTATAATGCCGTTTGTCTCAACTATTTTGAAATTTAATTTACAAAGTTATTCAGAAAATTAAAAATTTTGAAAATTTTTCTCGAAAACGGCTCTTACGATTTTGTTCAAATTTTAGTATTATATAGAGTTTAGTTTTCTTAGTATAATGCCGTTTGTCTCAACTATTTTTAAATTATATTTATAAAGTTATTTAAAAAATTTAAAATTTTGAAAATTTTTCTCGAAAACGGCTCTTACGATTTTGTTCAAATTTTAGTATGTTATAGAGTTTAGTTTTCTTAGTATAATCCCGTTTGTCTCAACTATTTTGAAATTTAATTTTTAAAAATATTCAAAAAATTAAAAATCGTATTTAGGGGCTAATAATCCTTAATTTGCTCATAACTAACGTGTATAAGAAGTTTGAAGCCATTTGCTGTAGTTTTAAGAAAATTGATTTTTTTGTCGAAAAAAGTGCAAAGACTATAGCCTTTGTACTTTTCCCATTTTTCGCGAAAAATTGAAAATCGTATTTAGGGGCTAATAATCCTTGATTCGCTCATAACTAATGTGTATAAGAAGTTTGAAGCCATTTGCTGTAGTTTTAAGAAAATCGAATTTTTGGTCGAAAAAAATGCAAAGAGTATTTAGCCTTTTTTTCTTAGTATTATGCCGTTTGTCTCAACTATTTTGAAATTTAATTTACAAAGTTATTTAGAAAATTAAAAATTTTGAAAATTTTTCTCGAAAACGGCTCTTACGATTTTGTTTAAATTTTAGTATGTTATAGAGTTTATTTTTCTTGGTATGATGCCGTTTGTCTCAACTATTTTGAAATTTAATTTACAAAGTTATTTAGAAAATTAAAAATTTTGAAAATTTTTCTCAAAAACGGCTTTTACGATTTTGTTCAAATTTTAGTATGTTATAGAATTTAGGTTTTTCAGTATTATGCCGTTTGTCTCAACTATTTTGAAATTTAATTTCCAAAGTTATTCAAAAAATTAAAAATCGTATTTAGGGGCTAATAATCCTTAATTTGCTCATAACTAACGTGTATAAGTAGTTTGAAGCAGGGATGGAAAACGTAACGTAACGATACCCGATAACGTTATAATAACGATTCAAGTATAATTTTTTATACAATAACGTAACGATATTTTTATAACGTTATATAACGTTATAATAACCGATAACGTTTCGTTAAAAGTTATTTTGTATCGTTATTCTCTATAAATTTAATTTTTATATGGCGATCTTTTTATTTTCTGAAGATATAATATTTTGTTTGTATTTTAGAAATAAAAATAAAAATAAAATATCTCAACCTCAACGTAATTTTGTAGGTACTATTTTTTAAATTTACATTTACAGATCCCAAAAATAACTTCAGAGTTGCAAATAAAAATTATTTTTATGCAGCATGTTTCTTAAATAATGTGAAAAAATTCGGGAGGTGATACTTAATCGAAAATTAAGAGGGGTCTTTCATTTTTTCTTTTTTTTCTTTAGGGTCTCTTTTCGGAGTTACACCCCCCTAAAGGGGATCGGTAAAATTGGGTTTTTATTTTATTTCCTAAATTTGGATAAATGTGACAGATTTATACTTATAAAAAGGTTTCCCGTAGTAATATTTTTAATCATCTCCCACCTTCACAGGGGGCTAAAAAGTGCGACCCCTGTTGGTTTTTTTATCAGGACTTTTTGGTGGGTTGAAATCTAGCGATTTTAAATTTTCTTTAAAAACTTGATTTATTTAGAAGTTTTTTTAATTCTTTAACTGTTCTCGTTAAACCTACAGTTTTTGAGTAAAAAATTATATGAATGAACATGAACCATCAAATATTCCAATATAAAACGATACTGGATAGAAGTGACGGGTGTAATTCATTTTGACGCTTACGTGGCGACAACGCTAAACGCCCGTCAATTCTACCCAATATGAACATAAACATCATATTCACTCATTTAATTTTTTACTCAAAACTGTAAGATTTACGAGAAAAACTAAAGAATAAAAAAAGGTTCTAAATAAATCAAACTAACAAAAAAAAATAATCCAAAATTTCAACTCACCAAAAAGTTCTGATTAAAAAACCAACAGGGGTCACACTTATCAGCCCCCTATGAAGGTGGAAGATGATTGAAAATAATACTATGGGAAACCTTTTAATAAGTATAAAACATCTACCAAATATCATTCTCCTACATTTATCTAAATTTGAGAAATAAAATAAAAACCTAATTTTATCGCTCCCCTTTAGGGGGGTGTAACTCCGAAAGGAGACGTCTAAGAAAAAATTGTTGTATAAAAGACCCCACTTTATTTTCAATAAGGAATCACCTTCCAAATTTTTTCGCAATATTTAAGAAACACCCTGTATATCATAATTTATGTAACGTTATATAACATAACAATTCATTTTTTTAATGTTATTTATAACGTTATGTAACGAAAACAAATAATAAATAACGTTATACAATAACGTAACGATTTAAAACGTTATTCCATCCCTGGTTTGAAGCCATTTGCTATAGTTTTAAGAAAATCGATTTTTTTGTCGAAAAAAGTGCAAAGAGTATATAGCCTTTTTTTCTTAGTATTATGCCGTTTGTCTCAACTATTTTGAAATTTAATTTACAAAGTTATTTAGAAAATTAAAAATTTTGAAAATTTTTCTTGAAAACGGCTCTTACGATTTTGTTCAAATTTTAGTATGTTATACAGTTTATTTTTCTTAGTATAATGCCGTTTGTCTCAACTATTTTGAAATTTAATTTACAAAGTTATTCAGAAAATAAAAAATTTTGAAAATTTTTCTCGAAAACGGCTCTTACGATTTTGTTCAAATTTTAGTATGTTATAGATTTTAGTTTTCTTAGTATTATGCCGTTTGTCTCAACTATTTTGAAATTATATTTATAAAGTTATTTAGAAAATTAAAAATTTTGAAAATTTTTCTCGAAAACGGCTCTTACGATTTTGTTCAAATTTTAGTATGTTATAGAGTTTATTTTTTTTTGTATAATGCCGTTTGTCTTAACTATTTTGAAATTTAATTTACAAAGTTATTCAGAAAATTAAAAATTTTGAAATTTTTCTCGAAAACGGCTCTTACGATTTTGTTCAAATTTTAGTATGTTATAGAGTTTAGTTTTCTTAGTATAATGCCGTTTGTCTCAACTATTTTGAAATTATATTTATAAAGTTATTTAAAAAATTAAAAATTTTGAAAATTTTTCTCGAAAACGGCCCTTACGATTTTGTTCAAATTTTAGTATGTTATAGAGCTTAGTTTTCTTAGTATAATGCCGTTGGTCTCAACTATTTTGAAATTCAATTTTTAAAGTTATTCAAAAAATGAAAAATCGTATTTAGGGGCTAATAATCTTTAATTTGCTCATAACTAACGTGTATAAGAAGTTTGAAGCCATTTGCTGTAGTTTTAAGAAAATCGATTATTTTGTCGAAAAAAGTGCAAAGAGTATTTAGCCTTTTTTTCTTAGTATTATGCCGTTTGTCTCAACTATTTTGAAATTTAATTTACAAAGTTATTTGGAAAATTAAAAATTTTGAAAATTTTTCTCGAAAACGGCCCTTACGATTTGGTTCAAATTTTAGTATGTTATAGAGTTTATTTTTCTTAGTATAATGCCGTTTGTCTCATTTATTTTGAAATTTAATTTACAAAGTTATTCAGATAATTAAAAATTTTGAAAATTTTTCTCGAAAACGGCTTTTACGATTTTGTTCAAATTTTAGTATGTTATAGAGTTTATTTTTCTTAGTATAATGCCGTTTGTCTCAACTATTTTGAAATTTAATTTACAAAGTTATTTAGAAAATTAAAAATTTTGAAAATTTTTCTGGAAAACGGCTCTTACGATTTTGTTCAAATTTTAGTATGTTATAGAGTTTATTTTTCTTAGTATTATGCCGTTTGTCTCAACTATTTTGAAATTAAATTTACAAAGTTATTCAGAAAATTAAAAATTTTGAAAATTTTTCTCGAAAACGGCTCTTACGATTTTGTTCAAATTTTAGTATGTTATAGAGTTTATTTTTCTTAGTATAATGCCGTTTGTCTCAACTATTTTGAAATTATATTTATAAAGTTATTTAAAAAATTAAAAATTTTGAAAATTTTTCTCGAAAACGGCTCTTACGATTTTGTTCAAATTTTAGTATGTTATAGAGTTTATTTTTTTTAGTAAAATGCTGTTTGTCTCAACTATTTTGAAATTTAATTTCCAAAGTTAATTAAAAAATTAAAAATCGTATTTAGGGGCTAATAATCCTTAATTTGCTCATAACTAACGTGTAAAAGACGTTTGAAGCCATTTGCTGTAGTTTTAAGAAAATGGATTTTTTTGTCGAAAAAAGTGCAAAGACTATAGCCTTTGTACTTTTCCCATTTTCCGCGAAAAATTGAAAATCGTATTTAGGGGCTAATAATCCTTAATTCGCTTATAACTAATTTGTATAAGAAGTTTGAAGCCATTTGTTGTAGTCTTAAGAAAATGGATTTTTTTGTCGAAAAAAGTGCAAAGACTATAGCCTTTGTACTTTTCCAATTTTTCGCGAAAAATTAAATATCGTATTTAGGGGCTAATAATCCTTAACTTGCTCATAACTAACGTGTTTAAGAAGTTTGAAGCCATTTGCTATAGTTTTAAGAAAATCGATTTTTTTGTCGAAAAAAGTGCAGAGTATATAGCTTTTTTTTCTTAGTATTATGCCGTTTGTCTCAACTATTTTGAAATTTAATTTACAAAGTTATTTAGAAAATTAAAAAGTTTGAATTTTTTTTTCAAAAACGGCTCCTACGATTTTGTTCAAATTTTAGTATGTTATAGAGTTTATTTTTCTTAGTATAATGCCGTTTGTCTCAACTATTTTGAAATTTAATTTACAAAGTTATTCAGTAAATTAAAAATTTTGAAAAAATGGTGCTTAAGCTTGACCTTGAAAGCACCGGGTGAAAATTGTATATAACTTCGTTATGAAGTTGGTACAAAATTTTATTTTTACAGCAAAAAATAGCACAAAATTAGCAAAAAATTATGGCATAAACAAATTTTCATTCAGAGAAAGTGGTGCTTACGCGTCACCTTGGCAGCACCGGGTTAAAATTTTTTATAACTTCGTTATGGAGTTGGCACAAAATTTTATTTTTACGGCAAAAAATAGCACAAAATTAGCAAAAAATTATGGCATAAACAAATTTCCATTCAGAGAAAGTGGTGCTTACGCGTCACCTTAGCAACCTCGAGTGAAAATTGTTTATAACTTCGTTATGGAGTTGGCACAAAATTTTTTTTTTACGGCAAAAAATAGCACAAAATTAGCAAAAAATTATGGCATAAATTTTATTATGATTGAAGAAAGTGGTGCTGCCAAGGTGACGGACCTGGTATGACCTGCATTATTAATGATGCTACTGCATTGCGAGTGAAATGGGTGACGCCATATCTTTTTTCATGTTTTTACTTGTTAATTTTTAACGTATCTGTCCTACCATCCACTTCAAAATAATAGCGATTTATAAAGTGTTTGACGCTACGGTTTATCGGTTCGTTTATGATTAATTTAAACTACAAACATTTATACATTCTGCAACAGCTTTTATTACAAAAACGTTTGTTACTTTTTTAACAATTGCCGACCTTAGGTACGTTTCATTAATTGGAATTCCAACAGTCACAATGACTTTAATAACGACGTGCATAACATAGTTGTGTCAACAAAACAATGTGTTCATTAAAATCACAAAAACCTGCGTTCTTTATGTTTGAAATTGGAGTTGAACAGGATTTAGTACGAATATATTACAATAAGGTTAGCATAAAAAAGAGCCAATCGTAAAACAATACATTATTTAAATCGATCAGCAAATAATGATTTATTAGTAACGTGAAATGTTTTTGATATGAATGTACCAAAACTGCCTCAGATGTGATATTTCAATTATTATAGATACTTACTTTAAAATTATGGGCTAAATATTTAACATATAAATTTATACATTGATTTATTTATTATCACAAACAAATTGGTTTGATTAGAAAATGTTCATCGTCTAATTTCCAGACACCATAGGATAGAGGGAGTACCATGATAGTTGTCGGCTTAGACTATACGGAGGACGCAATTTTTCATGAATTTTTCTGCTTTTTACTACTGTCGTCCTTCACTAGTTTAATTTTATAGTTTCTTATGGTTATGTCAAACATTTTGCATTTAACGGTCCGCCAAAGTAAAAAAAAAACCTCTGCGTTTTGCGAACATTGCCCAAAACTAAAGCACGTGTAGTGATAAAGGCATCCATCCTAGGGATTTCTCCTTTGCAGAAACAAAAGCTGAGCTAAATTCTACTTTGGTCGAGTCTTCTCTTCAAGAGTTACAACATGGGGTTGTGGACTTGAAACGTTTAAATTAAAGATCTTTAGCTACTATTTGAAACCTGAAACGATACATCTGCATTATTTAAAGCCATAATCTTAAAACTCTCGTATATACAGGGTGCACCACGACCCTGAGATTCTTCGATAGCTCCTTTATTAATGAAAATATCAAAAAATGTTTCATACAAATATTGTGCGAACCTATTTTCTACATAACCTAAAATTATTTTCAAATATACAGGGTGTTTCGTTTGACCGGCACATATAAAAATTTAATTTTTTTAAATAGAACACCCTGTATATTTTTACATTTTTGGATTTCTCTTAAAATTTACTTTAAAAAATGTATGAGGTTATACGAGTCTAAAGTCAACCGTTTTCGTAAAATTTACATTTTTGTGAAAATTTTGAGCGATACAGCACTTTCAATTTTTTTTTACATTAAAGTTATTTAAAAAAGCGGTAAAATTTCGTTTAAAACTTAGATTGGCAATAGATTATTTAACACTTTGCGCTAGCTACATTCTAAAAATATTATACAGGGTGTTTTTTACGCTTGGTCAAACTTGTGAAACTTTAAACATCGATAAGTCACTTTTCTTAAATGCAACACCCTGTATATTTTTACATTTTCTTGTAGAGAATTCAAATGTCTTTCGAAATTATTAAGCATGTCCTATACCTAAAGTTAATATTTTTCGAGCTATCTCGATTTTTATTAGTATTACTAAGGCAATTAAAATATTTTAAAGTCTGCCATGGACGTTAGTCGTAATTTTTCAAAGAATTTTTAAACAAAAGAATAAAAAGAGCTGCAACTTTAATTTTAGGCTAAAAACGTACCCCATTTTACCGAAATTTATCGTATAATAATTATGTTCAAGATTATGTCCTTGTTCTACGCACAGCCGTAGACCTTGTCTGAAAGACTAGCTCCCTTTATAACATTTCGAGGCTTATACCATCAAAAGCAACACGAATTCTGTTCTGCACATCTTCAGCAGTTGTTGGGGGGTCTTGATACACCTGTTTTATGGGTCCCCACAAAAATAAATCTATAGGGGTAAGATCAGGTGACCTAGGTGGCCAGTAGATTGGTGTACCTCGCCCTATCCATCTATTAGGATATTCTGTGTTCGGCAACTGCATTACTTGCTGTGTTGCTTTTAATGGTATAACCCCTGAAATGTTATTAAGAGTGCTAGAGTCTTTGAGACAACATCTACGGCTGTGTGTAGAACATGAACAAGGATATAATTTTAAACAATTTATACGATAAATTTCGGGAAAAAGGGGTACATTATTGGACTAAAATTAAAGTTGGAGATCTTTTTATTCTTTTGTTTGAAAATTCTTTGAAAAATTACGACTTACGTCCATGGCCGACTTTAAAATATTTTAATTGCCTTAGTAATACTAATAAAAATCGAGATAGCTCGAAAAATATTAACTTTAGGTATAGGACATGCTTAATAATTTCGAAAGACAATTGAATTCTCTACAAGAAAATGTAAAAATATACAGGGTGTTGCATTTAAGAAAAATGACTTATCGATGTTTAAAGTTTCACAAGTTTGACCAAGCGTAAAAAACACCCTGTATAATATTTTTAAAATGTAGCTAGCGCAAAGTGTTAAATAATCTATTGTCAATCTAAATTTTAAACGAAATTTTACCGCTTTTTTAAATAACTTTAATGTAAAAAAAAATTGAAAGTGCTGTATCGCTCAAAATTTTCACAAAAATGTAAATTTTACGAAAACGGTTAACTTAAGACCCATATAATCTTTTACATTTTTTAAAGTAAATTTTAAGAGGAATCCAAAAATGTAAAAATATACAGAGTGTTCTATTTAAAAAAATTAAGTTTTTATATGTGCCGGTCAAACGAAACACCCTGTATATTTGAAAATAATTTTAGGTTATGTAGAAAATAGGTTCGCACAATATTTGTATGAAACATTTTTTGATATTTTCATTAATAAAGGAGCTATCGAAGAATATCAGGGTCGTGGTGCACCCTGTATACACACGAGAAAAATAGATGTCATAATATAAGTTACGGCCAAGTGAGAATTATTTGCGTACAAAACTTAAATTATTATTATTACTAAACTGTTGCAATATCTATAATTAGTTTACTTAAATATACATCCTTACAGTTTTTTTTTTTTGTAAGACTAAATGTATCATTGACATCGCTAAAATATATTTATCTGTATAGCAGTAATGCGAAAGTTTTTGAGCAACTGTCCACGTTATTGAACGTATGGGTTAATGTCATGACAATTACCATGCTAATGTGTGTTTATTTTACCGCAAACAAGATAAAGCACGTTTGCTTGTTTAAACCGCTTAGCTAATTTCGCTTCCCTTCTGGTTAATTTGTATTCTTTCTGTTTTAACAGCCAATTACATTATAAAAAAGTTCGTTGTACAAAAACACTGCTACATATGTGCAAGTGCTTACATAAGCCCTTCTAGAATCGTTTGCCCATAATCGCTGATGTTTTTTTTTTGTGGAAATTTAATTAAAACAGTGTAAACTGCGTTTAAACATATTCGTCACGAATTGTATTTTATTTTTATGCTGTTTTACTAACCCGTGGGAGTTTTATTGCTTTTAATAGAAGTAAATGGTTTTTATAATTAGTTGCAGGAGTTTACAAGAAAATGAAAATTCATAAGAGCATAAAATACATCATATCGTCCTGCGTTTTTTGCAATAACAACTGTTAATGCTTGTTCCATATACAGAGTGATTGAAATTCGATTTTAAGCATGGGAATCTCGCTTATTACATAGTAGCTAGAGTGTAGGTTTACATTTGACATTTGGAAACAAAAATTAATGTGTCAATAGAGAGCAAGTTTGTACTTTAGACAAGAATCAGTTTTACCAATCAACAATACTAATTCATTTTTAATAAATAATTAACTAAATGCAGTTTATAAATTAATATTTTTAAAATGTAATTGAATAAATAGGAAATAATGTTTTTATTACATTGCATTTCGCTACAGATTTTTACAAAAGTTTAAGAAATGAAACAAACAACTATTGGCTGGTCGTCACCTTCAACCTATTTTATAACATTGCAAATTAACAGTAACCTAGAAAACCAAGGACAGTTGTCCTTACCAAAAGAGTGGTTTAACGATAATGACCTATTTGCCCAAATGCTTTTTCCTGCAAATTAGCGTTATTTAAAGTTATCGGTCTCTTAGCTCAGTTAATCGACATTCCGTAAGGACGATTTCTTCTCTTGACTAGTTGCTCTCGATTTTCTTAGAAGTTTTTACAAATGTGTTTTCGTATCTTTAACAAATGCTTGCTTGCACATATTGGTTCTTAAAGTATCTATCGATTTATTTGTTTGAGTAACAATTAATGCAACCAAACTTTCTCATCTTGTTTGTACTTTACTTTTAAGGAAGGTTTAAAGAGTTTTTGAATTCTTAGTCTTCTCATTTAGTAAACACACCCCTGTCTGTTCATCCGTCAAGTACAATGCTTAAAAGTTCTTAATTTTTTTCGAATTTAATATCAACAACTAAACGTGAGTATCTAAATCAGGCAAAAACAAAATTCATAAAATTTGGAAGTAAACAAGGAATAGGAAGAGCCAAAATCGGTAATCTAGATTTCGAGGAAGTGGAAACATTTAAATATTTGGGAGTTATGATATCCAGAATGGGTGAAAGACCTTATGAAACAGAAGAAAAAATTGCAAACGCCAATAAAGCTTTTTATGTCAATAAAAAACTACCAAAAAGTAAAACACTCACAAAGAGATGTAAAGCAAACATCTGCAATACAATAATTCGACCTATACAACAATACGCCGCTGAAATAATAACCATGGCGAAAAAGGAAGAGAATGATTTGAGGAGATTCTAAAGGAAAATCATGAGGGCAATACTTGGATCAGTTAGAGTAAGGGATACGGAATGCAGAATTAGAACAAATGCATAAATTACGCAAGAATTGAAGGAAAGACATAACAAAAATAAGACAGCACAGGGTGAGATGGTTGGGAAATGTCTTTAGAGCAGATGAGGGCAGCCAAGTCAATTCAGTGTTAAAATGGGATCCCGGAGGAAAGAGGAAACGTGGCAGACCTAGGTCAAAATGGATGCAGGAAGAGACAGACGATCTATGCAGGACAGGGGTTAGAAATTGGAAATCAAAAGCAAAAGAAAGGGCAGGATGGAGAAACGTTGTTGTTATTATATGCCAACAGACTGGGACTGGTCTTCCGAAAATAAATGATCTAGAAAGCTTAAAAGCGGCTCAGTCTCACTGGAAGTATAGCCACCTTGTATAAAAATGTAGAATTTTCGACTTTCCACACTGGTAACTGGTAACTAAATGTATTTAACTGGTTTAAATATTCAAACGTTTTTCTTCGAAACATGTACAAACGAACTTCAAAGCGAAAGCATACGTGCATTAAAAGATTGTTTCTCTCAAAGTAAAGCTTTCATACGGACAGTAGAACTGACGTGGCATTGTTAAACTTCAAAAATCTGTTTTTAACACAAACAATGTAGTGTTGATAATAAATACAAAGCTAACATACGGAGCTACAGTTTATTTAAAGATATTAAATTTCAACAAGATGTCAATAAATTTAAAAGCTACATATATTTTATGCAGCTTCATCTATATAAAATAAAAGTTTGTCATCTCATTTACACAACAAATAAATGTTTTATACTTTTATAGAACAAACAAATGAGATACTTTTCTGTAAAAATCAACAATAATACCAACAAACTTCTTTTGTGTTTAAGAATGTGCTTAATACAATGCGGATATATGAAAATGCATTTAATGTACGGTTATTTTAGTATAATATGTATCTAATAATGGGACATTGCTTGGGGATCTCGCTTATTATAAGAGATACAGGTTTGCTTAAATCAGATGAATTATTCCCAAGTATGAGAGGAGCTAAAAACAATTTTTAAAAGTACAAAATTTCTCGCACTTAAGATGTTATAACAAAAAATGTTGAATTTATATTTCTCTCGTAACTTGTTCGTCAATCATTAGGTCAATTTTATTAGTACTTTCTCAAGGTACTTTTTTATGTAGAATGTAACTGTTATTTTACATTTTTTTGTCACTAACCATTTTCGAGACATTATCCCTAACTTTTACCTTTTACTTTAAGTCCTTGAAATTAAATAATGCTTTTATTTTACTTTATTTCACCTACATATCGTTTCGGCAGGTGCTGTAGATTTGTGACAATTTCCCAAATTATTACGTTAAACTTGCTCGTATCGATCAAAAAATTTTAAAAACTATTTTCTACAGTTTCTTCGTCACTTCTCATTTATACTAGTCTAGAGTCTAGACTCTAGACACTAAAAGTGAGTGTTTAAAACTTGACTAGTCATTTTATATTTTACAACCAGCTATAGTCTATCGAGTCCGTCTATGCGAAGTTTTTAATTAAAATGACGAACACGTTCGTATGAAAAAAACTGTTGTATTTGAATTTTTATTGCGTTATTTAAAAAAATTTATAATATTAGTTTAGGTCCGCTTATTAAGTTTAAGCTCCAACCACGTTCATATTATACATTTAAGCACAAGCACGCAAAACAAATTCTTGGGCAAGTGGTATTTACAATCGTTTACTTAAAAGTTTGGAGAGAATTTCGTGGTTTTCTGTAATGCTCTTACAACTATGTTATCATAATTGAGTTTTAAGTTTGGCAAGCTAAATATAAACCGAGACCTAGTTATAACCCGATTCTATTAATTTTAGATAATTAATTTCAATCTTTGTAGAACATAAGGTGTATTAAATAAAATTAGTTTTAAGTTAGCTGTCTTGAAAAAGCAATTTTATAGTTTGCAAAGAATTTAATGTTTCATTTAGCTAGCTTACAGCGGATATATATTTCATGATAAAAATCTGACAGGAATGAATTGAAAAAGAATTTGTTATTAAGTTCCTTTCTCTTAAAATAAAAATAATGGAACTTATGGTTTAAAAAAAATGTATTGAAAATGATGCACTTTTTCTTACAGAGTCATACAGGTTTCTGATTTGAATAATTTGTAGTAAGTGATATAAAAACTTGCATTTACTATTACCAAAATTTATGTTGTAAACACAATATAATTGTATTTAATGCTCCCCTTATTACAAAGGGATTTGTTTTGTCCTTAAAACCTTTATTTGTTCGAAAAAGTTTAAAAATCAAAATTAGTCAAGAAATATCAATTTTAGGTATAGAACATACTGAATGTTATTTGTAGGCAATTTAATTTTCTACAAGAAAACGTAAAAATATACAGGGTGTTGTATTTAAAATAACAAAGTTGGATGTCGGTTCTCAATAACGGAACACTCTTTATATTTAAAAGTTATGCAGGTTAATGCAGTTTGTGATGCCAAACAACTTTTGTATTTAAAGTTTTTTCGTAGCTTGTCTTAGAACAGAGATATTAATTTATTTGTATTGCCATATTAGAATACCCGGCACTTCCACCATTTTGAAAAATAAATTATTAAAATTAAAATAACTCAAGAAATATTAATTTTAGGTATAGGACATGCTTGATGTTTTTTGTAAGCAATTAAATTTTCTACAAGAAAACGTAAAAATATACAGGATGTTGTATTTAAAATAACAAAGTTGCATGTCTGTTCTCAAAAACGGAACACTCTTTATATTTATAAGTTATGCAGGGTTATGCAGTTTGTGATGGCAAACAATTTTTGTATTTAAAGTTTTTTCGTATCTAGTCAGTTAACGAGGCAAAAAAATAATTTGTGTTAAGCCTTTATTTTTTCGAAAAAGTTTAAAAATCGATATTAGTTGAAAAATATCAACTTTAGGTATAGGACATGCTTAATGTTTTTTGTAGGCAATTAAACTTTCTACAAGAAAACGTAAAAATATACAGGGTGTTGTATTTAAAATAACAAAGTTGTATGTCGGTTCTCGAAAACGGAACACTCTGTATATATAAAAAAGTTTTTTCGTATCTAGTCAGTTAACGAGGCAAAAAAATAATTTGTGTTAAGCCTTTATTTTTTCGAAAAAGTTTAAAAATCGATATTAGTTGAAAAATATCAACTTTAGGTATAGGACATGCTTAATGTTTTTTGTAGGCAATTAAACTTTCTACAAGAAAACGTAAAAATATACAGGGTGTTGTATTTAAAATAACAAAGTTGTATGTCGGTTCTCAAAAACGGAACACTCTTTATATTTAAAAGTTATGCAGCTTATTGCAGTTCGTGATGCCAAACAACTTTTGTATTTAAAGTTTTTTCGTAGCTTGTCTTAGAACAGAGATATTAATTTATTTGTATGGCTATATTAAAATACCCGACACCTCCACCATTTTAAAAAATAAATTATTAAAATTGAAATAACTCAAGAAATATTAATTTTAGGTATAGGACATGCTTAATGTTATTTGAAGGCAATTTAATTTTCTACAAGAAAACGTAAATATATACAGGGTGTTGTATTTAAAATAACAAACTTGCATGTCGGTTCCAGAAAACTAAACACTCTGTATATTTAAAAGTTATGCAGAATTATGCAGTTTGTGATGGCAAACAACTTTTCTGTTTAAAGTTTTTTCGTATCTAGTCAAATAACGATGCAAAAAAATAATTTGTGGTTACTATTCGAAAAAATTTTGGCGAACCTTTAAACTGCAGAAAAATGTGTTAAGGGTAATTTAAAAAAAAAAACGAATTAATTTTTTGTGAGTATTTTAAGTTTTCAATATTATGCTTGACAAAATAATGCTTTAATTTTAAAAGAACTTTTGTACTAAAAATAAGTCGACAAACAAATGTTATTTTAAGAACAAAAGCATCATATATTAGAGTGTGTTGATTATATAAGGTAAAATTTATTCATATATTACGAAATCGGATTTACAATTAAAAAATTCTCCAGATGATCAATAAATAACCCAAAGCTGTGTAACCTTTTAAATTTCCTTTTAACATTCATTCCATTATGTAACTTTTTGTGGATTAATAAATAATTTCGTGACTTTTTAAAATAAACCTGTTAGCAAAATTGAAGATTATTTATTTTTCATATCGCCTCGTTATAAAAATTCGAAAGGTAGGGTAAGTCGAGGAGAGTTGGACCGGTAGGAGAGACGGACCACTCTTGATAGTTTTCGACTGTGTTCACATATAGCGGTTTGTCTGTGATGTTTAGGTAAATGGTACCGTAATACATACGTGAGATCCATGTTAGCACGATTGTTAACGTTTTAACTAAAATACAAGTTTTAATTAAAAATTTCAGAGCTTAAAATTATGAAGTCAAAACGTAAATTGTCAATTTTAGTAGTTCAGGTAAGTTTTAACTAGTTTTTTGTGAGTTTCTGGACAAGGCACACTGTAAAACATGTACATAACCTTAAAATACCGGTTGACAAAATATTGGGTGTAACATAAATACGATGGTCCATCTATCCTCTTACATGAGGATAGACGGACCACATTTGTGGAGGACAGATGGACCTATATATTATATGAGCAAAGATACAAAACGTAAGTGACAAAAATGATCATCTTCCTTCAGAACAAGCAGCAGGGACTTCCTCAAATGATGGAGGTATAACTAACACTAATTTAGAAATAGAAATAACTGTCGAGGATACACCTGGAAAGATGTTGGATGATATATCACCTGTAAAGGAAACAGTTTTAAATGTAAGAACACGCGGAAAAGGAGTAGAGGTCATCTTAAATTCAGTTAAGAACATTGAAAAGAGAAAACATATCAATGATAAAGGGCAACGGCAGACAGACGAAAACAAACAGGAGAAGAAGGGAAAAGAAAGGATTTCCAAGAAAAGTGTAGTGCAGAATAAGAACGCGAAACGCCAATGCTTATCTTCTTCGGAAGAATCAGAAAATAAAATAAAACTCGATTTAAACGACGACGAAACAACAGAAGAAAATTTAGAAGACTATGAAAACAAATGTGCTGGTTGCAGTGAAGATTATAGATCAACAAAGAAGAAAGAAGATTGAATTAAGTGCATTATATGTAGCAGCCGTTGGTGCATGAAGGATGCACGTCATATCTAAATTTGTGCCAGTTGTGCGGAAACCACTCTACAAACACAAAATAAATAATATTTTATATTTCTTTCTTTCCTTCTATGTTTGGTCCGTCTCTTCTATAGTATGGAGGACAGATGGACTTTTGCAATGTTTAACTTTTTTTTTAAAATTTAAACCCAGTTATGACTATTTTTTGTTTTGTATATGTAATAGTGTTTACCAAAGTATGTTCTTCGTTATCTATATTTTTAAATAAATGTAGAGAAATTTAATAAAGTTTTATTTACGTTTTTCCAAAATGTAGTCCATCTCTCCTACACTTACCCTATAAAAAATCATTACTTAATTTCTCGACGAAAATAAAATTAGAAAAGCTTTTGATGTGTTATCATCATCCAAATAAGCCATTTTCTCAAGATAAGCTGCATATTTTGTACATTACCTCCCACTTCGCTTCGTTCTCTGCTTTTGTGTCACCTGGTTGAGGTGTAGAAATAAAGGAAATGTCTTTTACAATCTTGTCTAGACGCGATAATGAACAAAGAACGAAACACCTTTGAGATTTTCAGAACTCCTTATTTTCCCACAAAAAAGGCATCATATTTGTAATTTAATGCGCAACGACTACTAAACAGTAATTTGAAAGTCTTCTTATGTGTTTACGACTCTCGCGTGAAATTAAGAAAAAAGCAATAAAAGACATAAATAAACCTACATGCTCAAAATGAAGTAGGTCGCAAGCTTATACCGTTTAGGGCGTTCCAAATTGTCGGTCTTATGCTTATTGTGCAGAATTCACAACACATCATATTACTCTACATTAATACCAATAAAATTGATTTATATACTTACGCCAGTATGGAATATCTAAACAGAAAAATTATTTTTGATGAAAAATTTAATATCACGTTTTTAAAAATACTTATGTCAACATGGTTATGCTTTTAGTATACCTTTAGAAATACGTGATAATGTTCAGGTAAATAATAAATGTAAGAACTAAGTACATGAGGTCATTTATTCAAGGTTGCCATGATTATTTAAAGAAAAACATCAATGTCCCATTACTTGATATTTTAGTATAAAAATATATTGAATTCATCTTAATCAAAACCGCAATTTCGTGATGAAACGATAAGGGATCCAAAAATGATGTTAACTAATCATCGTTTTCGGTCAGTGATTGATTTATTAATTTCCTCATGAATTCATAACGAAAATTGCTTGCCCAGTAGGAAGTGTTATTGACCTGTGTTATAATAATACACGTATAAAATAAGCGCATAGTTCACGAAAACATTGACTTTACTTCTTACGAAAAAATTCAACAAAGGTGTATCACCTTCTTGACTAAAATATGTCGATATCTTCTATATGTAAAACAATGTTACCGTTGCTATATTTACATGCGCAAATTGAATATTGAACATGATGCTACAATAAATTGAATTGTAACCTATAGGTACTATATTATATATGCTGCGATAAAAGTGAAGCACTGAACAACAGGTTGGCGGTTAAATATTTAATGATCTAAATTTAATGTAGTCATATTTTCCGCTGCTATGATCTTTAAAAAATTACTGTAAATGATAGAAGAATAATTATACGAATAAAATTAATTGCATTGTAAAAACTGCAAATATTTACATATTTTAATTAATAAATAAACTAATGCTACTACTACTTAGACGGGGGTATCGATTGAAAAGCACCTCCAAAGAGGAATAATTCCAACACGGGACCAATGGGAGCGTCAAGAAATAGAGCTAAATGACCTGGTCTGGTATACGGACGTTTAAAAACGCAAAATGGCACAATCTGTGGAATATTGGGAGCAGCACAACTAAGACACATCTGTAAGCCTTGGACAGTGTGCAACCATATTTCAAGCCGAGGTGCATGCTATCCACTTATGTGCAGAAACACTATTGGAAAGAGATTTTAATAATAAAGAATCCATAGTGTCCGACAACCAAGCAGCGTTAAAAGCGCTTGGCTCGTCGGAAGTAAACTCAGGACTTGTTCTGAACTGCATCTTGGCACAACGTGCTAGGAAGCAGGAATAATATTAAACTGGTATGGTGCCTAAGGCAGATCGCCTAGTCAAAGTTGGCAGCGAGACACCTTTCTTCGGACCAGAACCCGTAGTTGGTACATCCCATGGAACAGCCAAGCGGTGTCTTAATGACATATTAACACAGGGACATATTGCTCATTGGACAAAAAGTTGCAGGACAAGCCCTTTCTAAGGCTATCCTGTCAGTAGTCTCCAAAGAAAAGGCAGAAGAAATGCTCAGGATGAGCATAGACATCAGAGCAGCCACAGGACTCGTCACGAGACAGTGAGTTAAACAAACTTCTAGGTAATAGTAAGGTGACCAACCGTCCTCCTTTAGGAAGGACAGTCCTCCTTTTTTCACTTCTGTCCTCCCTTGAAAAGTGTCCTCCTTTTTGTCCTCCTTTTTGTCCTTTTCGATATTTGAAGACTAAAATCTGTAAATCTCCAAAAGAAAATACTAGGAATAGGCTGTAATGCTCATATTTTGTCAAATGCAATTAACACGGCGTCATGTGCCATGCCAATTGATGTAGAAGTAATAATAACTACAATGTATTTGTATTTTAGTCGTTTTACCGTTCGCGTGGCTACTTAAAAACAATTTTGTGAAGAAGCGAATGTTGAATACAAAAAACTTTTAGGATACTCAAAACTCAAAAGTTAGATGGCTTGCCCTGACACCTGCTATAGAGCGTGTTCTACAATTATTCGAGCCTCTTCGCTTATATTTTTTGAGTTTAGACAAATGTCCTAAAATCCTGGAGTCGTTTTTCAATAATGAAATATCTGAGATATTAATGTATTTTGTACATAATCAAGCATCTATTTTTCACAAAACGATTCAAAAGATTGAAGGTGAATACATTTCAGCTACAGAAGTTAGCCTTATTTTGAATGACTTTATCCTTCATTATAAATCTCGATTTGAAGAAAAATTTCTTCCTTTAATTATAAAAAGAAAATTATCAGACTTAGAGGAATCAAATCCGGGCACAACGAAAAAGTTTATCAAAGAAGTGCAGCATTTTTACCAAACATGTTTTCAATATATCGAAGAATTTTTTGGCTTCATCGCCAACATGTTGGACAGATATTGAATCTTGTGTTGAGTTTTTATCTAAAGAATTACCAGATATTAAAATAGACGACAATTGTCTCTTTGAAGAAATTAGAAGACTGAATGTATATTTAAATTCTGAAAAATTAATACAATGGGAAAATCAACACGTTGAAATTGATAAAAGATGGGTAGAAATATTCAGCCATTTCAAAAATGGACATATTCCATGTGAAAATTTATTTATTCTTGTTCAATTTGTGTTGTGCTGCCCTGGAACTAATGCAGCAGTTGAAAGAGTTTTTTCAATTGCTAATGATTTTTGGACAAGTGAGAAATCGAGATTGAATGTTGATACTCTAGCTGCAGCACTTGCCGTAAAATTCAATATGAAGGACATTTCTTGTTCATATATTTCCAATATATTGTTAGAAGATAATATACTGACAAAAAATATTCATTCAATGGAGAAGTTCTCATTTAAATAGTTTAGTTATAGGCATGTAAGCATAAAATTTCATGTTAGTGTTAGTTACAAATGTTTTTATTAAGCATTTATCATATTATAATGTTTGCAATGCATAAAATGTGTCTTTTATTTATTTACTTTTTTTTGCTCTTCAATTTGTGTCCTCCTTTTCATTGTAAGAAAGTTGGTCACCTTAGTAATAGGGCTATCAGCGACCGATATATGCAAAGAAGAAACTACTCTTCACGTAATATGCCAGTGTGAAGGATCCACACACTATCGGCGTAGACTTCTGGGAATGAAGAAAGCCAACCAAGAAGAATACCCTTAAAGAAAATCCTGGAGTTTTTCAAAAACACAGGACTCCTTTAAGGGGTCATCACCAGAGGGTACAATAGACCAATAGGTCGCAGAACAGGAACCCCAAAGGGGATCACCTCCGCGGAAATAATAATAAAATAATGCTACCTACTACTAATTTTAAAAAATCAAATAAAAACTATAAAGCTGAAGAAGCATTTTTTATGGTTTTGCATTGTCACCGCAAAGTATGAGTTGTTTTTGTTCTTTCTGTATTATTACTTTTAAATAATACCATTTTAATCTTTTATATTTAGGGGCATGGTTTAATTAAGAGATCTTTATTGCTTCGCTAACCTGGAAGCAAAAATATTGCCGTCCGACTTTACCTTCGCGTCCCTCGAATTCGTATTTCCTTCACATCTCGTTTTTAATTAAAATACACGGTCTGCCAGCCAAAGCAAATTATCAGACTTCTTAATTAGTAAAAATCTTTTGAAAAGTTTCGTATCAAAGTATTTGCGGTTTTTACCTACATGACTTAAAATTATTTGCAAATACTCAAAGTGTTTTGTATTTGCACACCGATAAGTAACTAGTAATTGCAGTAACAATTTTTTTTCTACTATAATATTGTGTTTAATTCTTTGCTCATTTAACCATCCTTTTATCACTAATAATTTTGGAGATCCCCGTGTTTTTTATGCAAAAACATACAGTCTGCGTAATACAATTACATAATATCCTAAGTCAATGTTGACTCTGGTAGCTCTACAGCCTACAAGCTGCTGCCAGTTCTCAAAAGGAACAGCACACAATGTGTAAGCCTCAGGATACGTCGGTAAATGTCAGTATTCCTTTTATTTCAAAGTTTTGCTGGGATGTATGCCTTAAGCACCCAAACAATTTACTTCATCAGGGCTAACTAGCTTTACAGTGTAAGCAAAGTTCTGTCGAAAGTTTCGTTTCATAATAAGCTATACGTAAATTATTATGGAAGTTTTTAAACATTGAGATGGACAGAAAAATAAATAATCTTTTTGTAGTAAAGTGCAGATTTGCACAACGTTAACCTTGAAATGTTAAAAGGCTAACCAGCATATTCTGTCTTTTGTGTGATTTATAAAGGAACATTCACGCACGTTAATGAATAGTTTAATGCAAAATTACAATAGACTCTTTAAATTTATTATAGAATATTACTTTTAAGTACACTGTATAGTTTTATATAATATGAACTACTAAAAAAATGATATGTTTATAATTCTTATTCATATGATTTAAATAGTTTAGGAAATTATCCAATGTTCGGTCTGTAGAATGACATATTCGCGAATATTTTAATTTAGTTTAAGGCTGTAAGACAGATTTATGTGCTTATACCATTTTAGTTTTTTCAGAGATTAAAATAAGCAAACATACAAATTTCTTGTTTTAGCAGATTTAGTTAGAAACGAAGAACTTATTGTTAAAAAGAAGTATTTTGTATTTTACAATATACTGTATATGCCATTTTTTGTTTTAAGATGCCATGTTTTGATAGACATAATATTCATAAACATAGCAGCAAAAGAAAATGGATGGAGCAACTGTTTAAGTTTGTGAATCCCACAAACTTTCAGGAAGTTGCAGCATCCATAACATGTTGATAACTTCACGATCCTGGTGGTTTACACATTTATTCCTCAAAATAAAACAGTCCTCTACATTTTGTTGCAAACATTTCCAAAAAATAGCTTCTCTAGATCTAAGCTCTCGAAGTCAGTCACACTTGATTTAACACACACGATCAATAACATATTTGCTGTTTTGTTTAAATTCTACGCAAATGCCGTGTTGAAGGCAACAGAGAATAAGAAATTTAATAACGCAAACTGACAAAACCAGAAATACAATTCAGAGAATAGTTAGTAATGAAGTTTCAAGTTAAAACGTTGGGAAGAACTTTGTTTTAAGATAGCTTGGAATGCGAATTCAGCCAACGAAAAATTAAAACTGATGTAGTAGAACCGCGAATTAAGATCATAAATGTAGTAGACATTGAACGATAAAAGGGTTGCTATATAGAGGCAACATAATACAGGAGCAAAAAAAGCTGTGAAATCCAAAACTTTACGACGAGTCCTGGATATACGAAGATGGATAAAGACGCGGATTGAGTACAACAATAAGGGTTACTGAAAGGTTAAAGGTGAGCGGTAATGGTAGAAAAAAAGGTGTGATGTAACATTAAGCCATTGTCTGAAATTTCACGCGTTAAAATTTTATTTCACAGTTTCTTTATGTTAATATTGTAAGCGAAACGTATTAATCTTACGCATTGCTGCCAAAGATTTTACAAAACGAATAAACGAACTATTTTAAACAACAGTACACGTTTTTAGTCAAATACACGATATTTCTTTTGTTTTGGGGTATGATAATTCACCGTGTAAAATTAAATAAAGTGAAAGCTCAAACTTCGAAAATAATCAGTTCTAGGAGATGGTTCAACTTTCGAGTTTTTTCTATGAATAACATATATTCTTTAAATTTAAATATTTTTACTAGTCTAGGGAGACGAACCTACAATTTTATTCTAAAATTCTTAAAGACTAGATATTTTTCCAAGATGTCCCATCGGTGTTTTTTGGTTTCTAACATAAAACATAAATTTGTCGTGCTACGCACAGGTTCACTATGCTCTGTTTTAGCACTGTATCGCGATATACATTGCACCAGTTCAAAAGGTTTCACTCTCTTGAGCCTTCTTTTCGAACCAGCATTATTTAGGAGCTGCGGCACCTCGGTGTTGCCATGGGAGTGAAGTCTTCCCTCGTGCTTTTCTGCGAACTTTTTGATCTCTTCTCTGACGGTTGGGATCTTCAGATCTCTGTGTAGAAGGTCATTAGGATAGTACCATGGAGCATCGACAATACCTTGGAGCACTCTATTATAAAAAACCTGGATGTTATCTATTTTGCTTTTGGCTGCACAGCCCCAGAGCTGAACCTTATAAGTCCATAATGGCTTTAGTATTTGTTTGTACAGTAGTAACCTAGACAATTGTGATTTTCTTCTGATCAGAAAGTACTTTTTTTTGTATTTAACCCGTGAGAGCAAGCGCGAAAAATTTTACACGGAAGCACGCGCCACGGTCAAATTGACCGCGTATGGATTAATGTGAATTAATGCCAAATAAAAATGCAAATTACAAAGAAAAGTAATAGGGGAAAGTACCCATGAATGGGACAATTTTCTTAATTGTTGACAAATTTTTCAGTAATAGCTCAGATGAATATGCTGTGTTACCCCCGTAATGTGTTTTAATGTAACAAAAGTGTTTTGAAACAAGTAAACGTGATTTGTAACGTTAACAAATTTTTATAAATAGAAATATATTTTGAGTGTGATGCCCAATATGGGAACATTTGTTCCTAGAGTGGGACATGCGAAATCAATGAATGGGACGCCACATATAATTTTTATTTATTATAAAGTAAACAACTTGAAATGTTAAAAACATAAATGCAAGATGAGATAATATAAAATATTTAAGATAACATAAAAGACAGCGTTTTTTAAAACTTTACAACATTATAATTAATATTAAAGAATTTTTCCAATGTCTTTTTCTAAATATAAAAAAATTTATTAGCCATTTTCTACCTGCTTTTTTATTTTCTTCCCACTTTTTCGGAAGATTAATTTTTTAAAGCTACATGCTACAGCAAACTGATATGCTAGTTCTCCGGCTTGCAGTGTAGTTAATCCGTGACACATTTTTGAAGCAGACTGAAAATATTCGGATAATGCTGTTTCCTCATTTTTTGAAAATATTCTGCGATTTCCAATATTTGGATCGTGTTTAAAAGTGTGGGTTCTCGTTTTGCTTTATTAACAGCTCTATATAGAAGATTTAGAAATACCTGTGCATTTTGCAACTTCCCGAATAGAAACCTTATTTTTAATTATTTTACGTACCGCCGATTCCATTGCGTTGAAGAAACGCGGATCCTTTTCTGTTTTTCCATTTTATCCTTTAAAGTTTAAATTATGCAAAAAATATCTAAATATTTATAACAAAAACTGTTTTAGAGTAAGAATATATAAATTCTTTAAATAAAAAAAGTTATCCTTGTTTGCGACGTGTCCCAATTAAGGATCAGTAATATGTCCCATTCAGAGGATAGGGACATTTTGTCAAACATAACTTTACTGACACTTAACCTAAAAGCTAATTGACTTGAAGTTTTGTTGTTTAATAGGTATAATATGCATGTACTTAAATAAGTTGTTGGAGTTACCGAATTTTATTAAACTTTTTCAAGATATCATTGAGTTCACAAACAACAATATTTACTTTTTAGTTACACAATTTTAATTCTGATATTACACGATTGTATATCAACATAAGAACTTCGAAATGGGGTAGTACATTAGGTACGCGATCTACCATCTATTGGTGAGTGCACGTACATAAAGATTTGTGTTTAACTATAGTGTATTAAGAAAGTCCCATCCAAGGACTGTCCCATTCATGGGTACTTTCCCCTACTTTATTTAAAAAAAGTTAATTCCTAAACGTTTTTAAGTGGAAGTACCTGGCGCATTGGTTAAATTAGGACAATTAATGCAGTACTGTAATGCATGTTCGCGGCAAATAAATCTATTGCATCTCTCTCTGCATTGAGTGGATGTCTATACACGCGTCCCGGCGTAATTGACCGGGTGTTAAAAAGACACCTACAACTTTCAAACGAAAACACGTCTTCTTAAAAAAAACATCTACGCACTCCACAGACTGTGCATGACACACTGCTAAAGACTTAGCACCCTCACCCCTTCAATGTAGAAGTTCTATTAAAATATTTATAAACCCGGTCAAAAAGACAGGTACGCGTGTGCTCGCGGGTTAAGGTCAAGTTCTTTTCTTTTTTCTTAATGTGTTTTTTTCCATCGAAAACGAATATCCAGATTCATTCCCAAGTATTTTGCTGTATCGCAATATGAGATTTTGGCATTGTTTATTGATATCGGGAATTCTTCATTTTGCTTGCAGGCAAAGTCAATATGCGCTGATTTACTCACGTTGATTGTAACTCTCCACCTCTTAGTTCAATCAGTTACTCGGTTGCATGCTAGAAATAATATGAAGGGAATATTTCAGCCCCAAAATTTACCCAATATAAAAAATTTTAGATGCCCATTTTAGAAGATCATATTTGTAAATCATGATAAAATGTAGACTTTCGCGGCCGAGATCTAGTTTGTAGAATTGGTTTTTGAGTTGGAACCGCGTTGGCACTTTCCTTACAACCGACGTTTTGTTCTCATTTGCTGGGGACATCTTCAGTGTTAACTTGTTTAATCATTTTCACAATACAGATAAAATCTGACAACAAGAAAAGTGATACAACTCAAATGTTATTAACAGTTATGTCAGTCGTAAAAGCGTTCCAACAGCGGCTAATACTGACCGATACATTCATTAGTACAAAGTTCACGAATGCAAATAAACTAGTTCATGTACTTATGCATAAATTGGTTTCAAATCGCTTGTTGGAACAAATCTATTGTGAATGCCTCAATCACTTCAAAACCGGATTTCCTTGAATATTTTGTTCGAGTTTTAAATTGTTCTAACTTTAAATCGTTCAAAGTTCGAGCTCAGGACTCTCAATACATAATCCCAAACATAATTGGACTGAAAATAAAAATTTAAAAAACAACAAGAAATTCAATTTTGTAGGGTGCAAATTTAAATACGACAAAATTAAATTAAAGTCAATTTTATTTACATTTATTTTTATTTCATGCATCTGAATATTAACAAAAGAATTCAAGTACATACAAAGTTAGTGGAAAATGCCATCATCCTCATGCGCTCTGTCATATAAGCTTCTTATAAAGTTATATGAAATTGTTATTGGAAGGTAACGTCATGAAATACAATAGCTAACGTAAAGCATCGATCGCTTCAAATTTATGCTCATCATGCGTAGCATTTTAATGTACATAATATTATGTGACACCTTTGAAAATTTACTTAGTAGGCTAAATGGATACAGATGTTCACTATGTCATCATGAGGGCGTAAATTAGATTGTCTCTTCAATATCTGTAAATAATTTTGTTATCCAAACCGAGAGATACAAAACACTCTGAAAGTCTTGAAATACTGTGGGTGTAGTTTATTTCTATTAGAAACTTTTTACGCTTACAAAAGAAGTTCGTCTTAAAGTTTAGTAGACACTGGAAAACTTAAATTGAGATTAATGCAGTATTAAAAGGTTACAGTATCGTATTAGAATAATCGATAATACTTTCATATCCATAAATACCTGCACTAATTTCCTTTTAAACAACAGTTTAAACTACTTAAGCAGCCTTATGCATTTTAATTAGGTTAATAAATGGGCTTAGGTTGGAACAGGTAGAAAGGTTAAAATATTTAGGAGTGATCATAGAGTAAAATGGAGGAATGGACAAGGAAATAAGCGAAAGGACAGGAAATGTGGGAAGAATATTTAACAGTTTAAAAACAACATTGTTTGAAAATAGGGAAGTCCCAAAACGAACAAAAATGGAAGTGGCAAAAGGGTAGCAATTCCGGCACTTTTATACGGAAGTGAAACGTGGACACAAAAATAAAAATAGCAGCCGAGTGAATGCAGCTGAAATGATATTTCTAAGAAAAATCCGACAATAAACCAATATCGATAGAATCAGAAATGAAACATATAGTGAACAATTACAGATAAAATAAGTTGACATAACAATACTACAAGAAAGACAGCTGGGATGGTTGGGGGTCACATCTAGAGGATGAAAGAAGAAAGGCTAACTAGAAAAGCCCATGTAGCAAGATCACAGGGAAAAACAAAAGAGGTAGACCAAGTAAAACCTGGCAAGACGGAGTTAAAAAGGCAGCAATGGACAGAAACATCAAATGGAAAGACATAAAAAAGCTAGTACAAGACGGAAAAACATGAAAAAAGTCAACACAACTCAGTCCTACACCTAACAATAGATAGACTCATGACTAAATAAATAATTGAGTTTTTGAGCTCTTCCAAATAAATTGTGATGTTTAGGTTCTTAAATAAAAAAATTAAATAACAACCAAAAGGCAATTTATCAAAATATTTTTCATTTACTTCCATAGATTTTTACGAACATGCTTGAAGGATAAATAATCCTTTCCTAACAAAATTCTTGAAACGTTAGCTTATTGGAAGCCTAAAGAAATAAAAGTTTGTTGAAGCCAAGTCCGGCAAATGAGAAGGATGCTAGAATCTGATATTAAAGCTTCTTAACCTTACTAATGTTTTTTTTTGTGCTATAAGGGAACGTGCATTGTCTTGTAGACTCCTCTGACTATTATTTAACTCCCAACTTATAAATTGTTTAAAAATACACACTAGAATAAGAATCATTTATAAAAAAAATTTAAATTTTCAATTTTGACTAGAATGTTTCAATTTTCCGTTTCGTATTTAACGAATCAATAGTAAATCATACAAACTAGACCCAACCTATGATAATTATAGAAAGATGAAAACATTGGCTACTTTTTTGACAAGATTTTGGTGTATTAAATGAGTCAAATCAATAATTTTCTGTGTGATTCTATTAGAGAGCTAATGTTGTCTTGTTAAAAGCTCCCACCAGTTCCCTTGAACTTATTGACAAAGTCAATAGCGTACATGGCCAGCTTGATGATCATTAAGATAAAGCAAAAACAAATTTTTGCTAACAGCTTTCGCATGCTATACAGTTCTTCTGAAATTAGGCAGGGTGAGTTTGTAATTGAAAGTGTTTCCATTTCAAAAGATACATCACACAACACAGCTAGTTAATACATAGTATAGCATGCAGTTTAGATTACGCGTTTTCTTTGTTGCTGCAAATAAATAGCTTTGGTAAAAATGTACTTATTTGAAGCTGGTTATGTTAAAATATCAAGTAATAGTTGTGCATATGTATTTGTTTTAGTGAATGAATTGCTATTAAGTACTTGATTCTCAAAGTATTTGGACATTTACATCAAGCTTTTTATATTTTATTATTTAATAATGTCCCATTGTAGGTTTTAATGAGTTTTGAAACAACAATAAAATACTTTTAGCGAACATAATTAATTAGATAAGTAATGGAAAAGTATTTCCTAAGGAAATTATCTAATAAATGCGTTTCCATTACCCAAGTACTCTGCACTTATATGTTAGTTTGTGAAAATGTCCACGGTCCACTGACGGTTTGAAATATTAGAAGACGAATTAATCCTTTTACTCTGGACTGCGAATCATGATACTGTCATGTCGTGTGATGTATTGGAGCGACCAATTTCTACGTGAAAGAATATACGATGTTTTTCTTTTAAAAGTTCTTAAAACACATTTATAATGTGTCTTTTTTATTTATAAAATCGAACAATTTCTCGAGATGAATATGAATTCTGGGATACCCTGCCTGTCTATTAGACTCCGATTACTATGTTATGCAGTATATTGCGTGTAAAGTTTTTTTTTTAAATTGTGTCATTACTAAAGCTGCAAAATTTATTGGAGTTTTAAAATTATAAATTTAAATAAAATAGATATTAAAAAATCTTTGGTTTGCTTTTATGACTACCGAATACAATAATAAACACCGTTTTTTGTTTAATGCACATTCTAAGTAGGATAAGAAACAACTACAATCAACAACAAAGTGATAATATTAAGAGCACATTCCCTTTGTCATAATAAATCAAAACACTTTAAAATACTAGGGAAGTAAATCTTTGTGAAATTAAGTCACGGTAAAATAAATAATAAGAAAAAAGTTTTCTTGGCTTGCTTTTAGTAAAGTATAAAAACATCTCTTGAAAAGAGCCTGCTTTAAGGAGAATAATCGTAATAAAAGGTATTTAGAAAATGGAACCACGTATATTTAATTCCTCTAGAAAATTATTATTAATTAAACCCAGTATGTTTAAAAAATTACGCTCCGTGGTAATGTATACTTTTCCTTAATTAAGCTTTATTATTTTTTATCGGTTTCTTGTGTAGGTCAGCGCAATTTCCTATGTTCCAAGACGGTAACCGAACAAAAAATATCATTATCGTTAACCTTGTCATGCAAATACAAAAATCAGATTAGAGGAGAAGTGATTTATTTTTAAGGTCATATGGGTATGCAAAGAATAATGCAGTCTAGAATCTAAGTTCCCTTAATCAAATTCCAGGCTGAACAAATAAAAGTCGATTGTTAATAATCGTTGCGATTATTATTCAAATGAGTGTACGATAAAATTTCTGCTTATATAAATATGTATATTACATAAAAATTTCAGAAAGCAATTTTATAGTGATATGGTGAAAGCGTGTATAAAGCTCATTCAAAGAGGCAAGTAAATTATATCCCACCGTTTCCAGGATTATATTTAACACTGATTTTAATTACACAAAATTAAAAGTTAACTGAATATAGTCGGTAATCGTCCTTTATAGCGGTCAATATTTCTTGTGCTTTAGAACTGTTAACTCCCAATGCATACGTTGCTAAAATTTTTTAAATTTAAAATAGAAATATACGCAAGAAGAAACAGCAGCAGAAATGAGATTTCTAAGAAAAATCCACGGAAAAACCAATAAAGATAGAATTAGAAACGAATCATATAAAAAATAAAATCAGTTGAAACAAAATTACAAGAAAGACAGCTGGGATGGTTGGGTCATATTTATAGGATGAAAGAAGAAAGGTTAACCAGAAAAGCCTTTAAGCAAGATCACAGGAAAAAAACAAAAGAGGTTGTCCGAGAAAAGCCAGCAACGGATAGAAATATCAAATGGAAAGACATAAAATTCTGGCACAAGACAGAATAACACGGAAAAAATTCAGCACAGTTTTACATCTAACTGCAGAATACGAAGGCTTAGAAGGGCCACCGAAAATAATATTAAAAAGGTGAAATTTCACCTTTTATCTTGAAATTTCAACTTTGTAAAAAGGTGAAATTTCACCTTTTTTCTTGAAATTTCAACTTTTCAAAAAGGTGAAATTTCACCTTTTTTCTTAATTTTTTTTTAAAAAGGTGAAATCTCACCTTTTTGAAAAGTTGAAATTTAACTTTTCTAGGTAACGTAATTAAAGCACCTATCTCTTTTAGGAGATAAAAATTAATAAGAGTTTGATACAGTATTTTCCAAAATATATTGTCGTGTCAAATTTTTGTTTTCTTCTGTTTTTTTAGGAGTTACGCCACCATATATTTATTTTTTAAATGACACCATCCATATTTTTTTATACGGTTTGAAAGACTTTTTTTCTCTTTTCAACTCACTAAAACTTTTAAACCCTTAGGTACATAACAAAATGTTTAAGAAGATCGCAAAAGAACAATTTTGTTTTAAAAGCGTACAGTATTAATTAATTTACATTAGTAGGCTTTGAAAATAATACAAAACGGTAAAAAATGTATTACAGTAGTTTTGTGTTTACAGTTGCAACCTAATTAACTTTTTTTTAAATATTTTACCATTTTGTATTATTTTTAAGCCTACTAATGTAAATTAATTAAAACAGTTTTAGTGCGTTGAAAAAAAAAAAGTCTTTCAAAGCGTATAAAAAAATATGTGTAGTGCCATTAAAAAGAAAAACAATATGGTGCCGTAACTCCTAAAAAATAATAGAAAACAAAAATTTGACAATAAAACATTTTGGGAAATACTGTATCAAACAACTTTTATTTGAAACTTTTTTTGATAATTCTTTCCAATAACAAAATAAGTAGGGGTGTCACGAGTGATGCCTCACCCTGTATATTAATTTTTATCTCCTTAAAGAGATAGGTGCTTTAATTACGTCACTTAGAAAAGTTGAAATTTCAAGAAAAAAGGTGAAATTTCACATTTTTACAAAGTTGAAATTTCAAGATAAAAGGTGAAATTTCACCTTTTTAATATTATTTTCGGTGGCCCTTCTAAGCCTTCGTAGCAGAAGGACTCATGACTAAATAAAAAATAAAATAATAACGCGGTTATAGTTGATGGTACAAAAGTTATTTTGGGGAAAAAGTTATAGGTTTTATTTAGGTTTGCAGTGAATTATACGTGTTCAATATAAAAAAAAATAATTTAATGAACTAACATTTAATCAATCTTGCTACAGGTGTTACTCATAAGGGCCTAACGTGTGATTGCATTAGGACAAAAATAGTTGGAAACATAAAATATTGAACGTGTGAAACAATTTCTGTTGTGCGGCTAAAAAAAATCTAAACGTTACAAAGCTGTTGCAGCCGTTATACATTATTATTTATTTACGGTAACAGCAATCGTAATGTGATTGTTGGTAAAGCTTCTTTGCTTTCCACTTATTTGTTCATTTATTTATTACGTTCTATCGTGCAGTAAACAATCGGATTTTTTTTGTATAAAACATCCCTCAGTGACCTCTATGCTCTTGTGTAATGAAGTTGCTCAAGTTTAAATAGCAAGGAATATGAAGTCATTATGTATGAAATTATTTATCCCATATATACTATTAACCCTAGAAGCCCAATCTACGTCATTTTGACGTACACTCTAACACATATTCGCGATCTCTTTCGCATGCTTGCTTAGATCGCCGTGACCATCCGAGCCAACTAGGTACATGCCCAGAGCTAACAGGAGACAGCAGTCTCGCTTTGATAAGTGCCGCCATTTTGTTGTTATCGCAATGTTCACGTCGTTATGACGTATGTTTGGGCTTTGTTAACTTTTGCACTTTTCGAATTTTCTGAATTATATTTGACTTAAGTGATTTATGTTTGATAAGAGTTGATTAGTTTTTCATAAAAAAATATAAATAGTTGATTTTTGTAAACAATTTTTACTATATAAGAAAAAATTACAAGGATCTCAGTTTTCGTGCCATTTTTTGTATGTTTAATTAAAGTGAACATTTCAGAGTTTAAATAAACAATATTTTTTCTAAATTTCTGTTTTTTTATTTACATAAAAAGTATTTCACATAAACCATACAAAAAGCTAGTATTTGCAGTTAAGTTTATTTAGATAGAGCTCTTTTATAATTGTACGTCGTTTTGACGTATGATTGGGCTTTATAGCTTCAAAAATATGATTGGGCTTCTAGGGTTAACTACTAACTAATAAATGTAAAACAAGACATTAACAAAAGTTACAATTAACTAAATAACCAAATTGATATGCCCAAAACAGATAAAAGAAATTCTACGAATATGACATGAGTTATTTATAATTGTCATTGTAGTAAAACATAAAGTGCTTCAGAGTTAATAATCCAAAACTACATTTTGATCAATTACACAAAGCAATTTTTGATAAAGAAAATAAATGCTGCTACGCATTTCTTTTGTTTAGCCTTGTGCCTACTTCATTAATAAATTTACGCTAAGGGTTACAAACTTTCAGTTCAAGGACCAATAATACAACTTAGTTACAGCGTTTAATAAATCGTAAGGTGTTTGTACTCAAACTTTGTACCTCGGTAGGTTAAGTTCCTTCCCAAATTAAACATTGCAGAAAATTGTGCATGTATCGACAGTATTGTGTCTAATTATGCATTAACAACGTTTTTTGCGCTTCCTAATAAGAACTATGAACTAGTTTTTGATTTTTGAATCATGATTTGTGAAGATTTTAAAAACAGTTAGGCGTTTATGCTTGCAAGGACAGTTTTGATTCACTTCAAGCGAACAAGCGAAACTAGATTATTGGGAACTGTTAAGATGTGGTTTTTGATAAACCACATATTTGATTGATTGGGACCAGGCATTAAAAATATATATATATACAGGGTGAGTCATTAGTGGCGGATCGGTCGATTGTGGCTTCAGACCACTAAAACTCGATTTTTTCAATAACAATGCCAAGGACAGGACAGACATGAAGTAATAGTTTTCCAAATAAAATTGACATGTAGGCGATGTTTCTGTTAAAACATGTCTTTCTTTTAGTCAATATTGACATTATTTTGTTTTGGGCACTATAGAGCACTTAGCATTTTACGTTAAGTCTGCCGGTATTCTCCGTTTTAATCTGCGTCTCACGCTCGATGGCTTTCATTAGGTCCTTAGCCAACACATTTGGATGTAGTTTTAACCTGTCTTTATATCTCTTGGTAGTTGTTTGGTTTTCGTTATCCACGAATGGCACTTGTAGATCCTGATGAATGGCCTTGTTTGTTATGAACCAAGGAACTTGGGTTATGGTTCTTAGGATTTTAGACTGAAATCTTTGAATGATTTCAGTGGTTGAATGATAGGCACTTCCCCATAATTCAATTCCGTATGACCAGATAGGTTTCAATATAGTTTTATACACTATTAATTTGCTTTCTACCTAGATAAGAGGCTATCCTGGAAAATACACAAATTCACTAAAAGGAAACAATTATGTCTTACGCTAAGAAAATTTTACTGGATGGTTGGTACAAACTTTTCATAAGGTTATAATCAAATGTTCCTGTTAAGACTTTAAAAGTGCTGCTACTGTATTTATTCCTTGTCATTTAATTTATTTGTTCTAAAATCTATTCTGGTTTTTTGTACTTTATGCTTTTTACTTTTGGCACGATCTAGGTAGTAACACTCTTTACCAACAAACGACTGTAGTTTTGAAAAAGACCAAGACAACATAGTCGTAACGGCAACACATAACCAAAGAAGACAAGGTTACAAACCTGAGAACGAAAATTGTAAGATGGACAACGTCCGCGACAGCCCGAAAAATAGATCGATAAAATATAATTGAAATTCTATGTTGACCTGTAATTCTGTTGTTGAAGGACCTAACTTAACCCAAGTTATACAAGCTTATAATAACTGGGTCACCGACCATTAGCCGTTTTCATTAGGTATTAATTTATTTCTCTAAATAATATATTCCTATCCTGTAAAGTTAGCTGCTTTTGGCTTTAAAAATTTCATTTTCCACATTTATTGTTGATAAACTGCGTCGAAAATGTTGTCGATTTTTACTTCTGGGTCCTAAATACCTGGAAACCTTGACCCAAAAGGTGTAGAAGCGGTAGCATCTATAAATATTGAATTTCCCTGACAAGTGATGATATACATCATCATTTTGTTGGGCATTAAAAGGAGCAGCGTGACAAATGAAAGTGCATTTACAAATGAAAGCGCGCGTTAGATGATGACCTACTTACCTTGCAGGATAACGTTTATTCTAAAAATAGAATGACGCAACCTTGCACGGAAAAACATATATTATGGGGGTTGAAACGGATAGTATAAATATTGTAGTTTATAGTAAATAATTAAGTGCAACGTTCAGATGAAATCCACCTTAGGGACTACATGTCATAATAAAATACCTATTAATATTAATACCAGATAAAACGGGTATGTTCTGCAAATTTAATTACCATTGATCGGCTCTTAAATGGACAGCGGTCTACTGTAGAGGCATTAACACCAAACATCATTTCAAAACTTGAAGAACTTTTACCTTCTAAAGCTCTAGGTAATTAAAATTTGAAAACAAAATCAATTAAAGAAGCTAATAATTTATTAGGTAGACTTTGCTTTAAAAAAGGCTTGTTGCGATGATATTAAAATTTAATTTTGTTAGGCTTAAATTGTGCTGAGAAAATCTCATCAATCATATTTTAACAATTTTTTTTTAAACTAAAAATAAATGCTCTGTGCTAGATTATAATATAAAGACTATGAGTAAATGAAATAAAAATAAAACCTATTTTACTGTATACCTTTCACACTGCATTTTAATAACTTTATTAGATTTTATTGAAGTCTATAGATTAAAAAACCGGTTTATTTATAACCTTTTTACGATAACCGATAACTAGTTACTATGTATCGGTTAACCGGTTATTCGATTAATTTGCCATTTAATATAGACTAGATTATGTGTAGAGTATCGAGTATAGAATATTGAGTATACCGGGTGTCCCAGATTACATTTTCGTGATGGGGATCTCGCTTATTATAAGAGAAACAGCTTTGCTTAAATTAGATGAATTATTCCTTAGTATGAGAGGAGATACAAAATTCCTCGTACTTCAGATGTTTCAAAAAATATGATAATGTCGAATTTCTTTTTTCTCTCATAACTTTTTTGTCTTAATCATTAAATCGATTTAATTTTTACCTTCTTAAGGTACTTTTTTATGTAGACTGTAAATATTATCTTAGATTTTTTTTTATCACTTTTCATTTTTTAGATATTACCCCTAACTTAATTTTTTCTTAGGTGCTGTCAAGTTGGCTTTGAAATAGCTAGCTGCTAGATGTACTGTTTTTCTCTTTCGAGCGATACATCGTAATGTCTATTTTTATAAATAACTCTGCAACTCAAGAAAAAGCGATATTATTCTAAGTTATGAAACAGGCGTTTTTATAGTGATTTATTGTCGGTAATCTCTGAAGTGTTTGTTTCGATAAAGGTAAAGTGTACTTTGTCAATGTAATTTAATGTTAAAAGGAATATGTTAAGTGAATGTCTGTTACCTTAGTGCCAATGTAATAATAGAACTAAATATGAAGAACCTAATTGCTTCAATATTTTCTTTGAAAAAAGTCTGAGTCTCTCATCTGATCCTCTATTACTGACCAAGTGAGTGCGGTTTAGGTTAGAGGTTGGTTTAAGCTTTTTTAGTGTGTGAAGAAAAACATGAGGTATTTTATCATATCGGTTCACATGTTTTGACTAGGTTAGGTATTAGCAAATTAAAAAATGTCAAGGAATTTATTTTATCTTCTTCCTTTTCTTCTCCTTCTTTTGCTTCTTCTCCTCCTCCTCCTCCTCCTCCTTCCCCTCCTCCTCCTCCTCCCCCCCTCCTCCTCCTCCTCCTCCTCCTCCTAGACTCCTTTTGCCTTTTCAGGCGCCGGATGGTGGTTTCGGGTTCTGAGTCCATTTCCGCCATGCCCTTCTATCTTTTGCTAGTGTTTTCATCTTCTTCTACTGCTTTCCCTTTTTCTAACCCCATTTCCCTTATTTGATCTATTCATTTTCTTCTTGGTCTCCCTGTTTGTTTTTTGACTGGTTTTCCAATTTCCAATTTCCATTATTTTTCTCGTGATTCTGTCAGGTTTCATTCCCACTATATGGCCATACCGGTTTAGTTGTTCCTTTTTTATTTTTTTCTATTATTGGTTCTTGTTCTGACATTTCTCTAATGTTTTCGTTTTTTATTCTGCCCCATTTAGATTACCCCGCATTTTTTCCGAGGTGAATGAATTTTTTAAAAAGCCCAATATAACATTGTGCCTAGGATATAGATACATCACAGGTAATTCGTGATTTGCTATATTTAAATCGCATGCAACGAGTCAATGACTTTTGCTATCCAAACTTCACAAAGTCACCCTAGTCTAACTAAGAATGACTACTGGGGACGGAAATATGTAACTAATCCCAGAAGTAAATGCAAAAAAATTTAAACCTTAAGTTTTTTCACCAATAACACCCGCTCGAAGTAGGTGATTCATATTTTAAATGGTTATTATTTATGTTAGAAACAATTATGAGCCAGCGGAATTTTTTTTTACGCCTTTTCAAGCAAATTGCGTTGGACGAGAATAAATTAAATAAATACCAAATAAATGATGAGCACTTACGGTTTCATTAAGAGACATCCCGTTACACAAACCAACTCGACAGCATACGATAAAAAACGCTGCTATAAACTTGGAAATTGGACAGGGGGTTCAGAGGTATAAACTGGTACTATGATAAATGACGATACTAAAAATTATTAAAATGCAAAAAGACTTTAACAAGTTTTGTAAACTCCTATTTTATTATAATGTTAACCAGATTTTCTTCTGACATAAAAATCATTTAAGTGTTGAATTTGGAAGTAAATGTTTTATCTACAAAACGGTGTTACCTTTGTATTTTTTAAATTATTTTGCTAAGAAGTCAAGTACGTTGTCACGGCCAAAAAAATCGACCACTCTAAATGTTTTGAGTTTAAACACAATTTTAGTTTTTTTAATTTGATTTACCACAACATTAAATAATATAATAAATTAATCCTTATGCGAAAATATTTGTTCATAAGCTTCTAGATTAAAACTTTTAAAATTATACGCTGTTGTATTTATACCATAATTATTCGTATTCAACCCTCCGTAATTGTTTTGCAATCGATACAATTTTGTTAGTAGTTCACATACCTCACTTGATTGCATGCTATGGATTATCTGCAATAAATTAAGTTAAAACTGTATCTTATTGCTATCGGATGTACCAAAAATAAAGCAGTTAATTAGAATAATACTTCTATTCAATTTCTTCATTAGCAACAGTACATGTCAACGAGTACTTTGCAAGCGGGACCGTTCTAGTATTATCATTATAATTAAAAAGCAACATACAATCAGATATTCTACAACTGTAGACGATGCGTGCAGAACCAACGCGATAATTTAAAATCGCGTGTGTTTGAGCTTTAAAAGGAAGGACAAACGTTGACGCAACATACCTACTTCCGGGTCAATGGCAAAGCTTTTAAAACTGAATACATTATTAAAGCTAAATTTTATTCCTTTTTGTCCTTATAATTTAAACAAGTTTTAAATTATATTTGTTGTGGTTCATTTTCCATTTAATTTATTTTTTTCAGCAATATTATAACAGGTGCATTGAAAACTATCGATAATTTTTGGTAAATATCCCGAATGCAAGTTATTATTAGATAAATTAATACCATGAGCAGATATTACAGTAGTCAGGATCGTAATTTGGGGTAAAGAACCAAAACATGCTCGATTTGGACTTTAAAAAATAAATGTTTACAAATATTTTATATATTTTCTTTTGTACGTTCAAGTGAAATGAAATCCTACCCAAGTGCGTGCCAAGCTACTATAATAGTAATGGAAAATTGCGCGTAAAAAGTGATGTAATTTTACATAGTAATGAATGGGCATGCCTTTCTTTTCATGCAGTTGTTATAATGTATACAATCCATGTACCTATGCCACTTGTAAACATTTTCTTATCAACACGTTCAAATTTAGACAATTGTAAATTATCACTGAAAAAATAATGGGTATGAGAAAGGACGAGATATTTCTTATAGCAACGTAATTAACAACTTTGTAATAAATTTTGTTGTGTGTCTAGTACCTACGACTATGCGACGAGACATTCATTAAACTTTATTATTCCCTGAATGTAATTAGTGCCAGACCGATGCGAATTGAAATCTCAACTACATTCGTTTAAATTTAACCAGGCCTTTTTGGTAACGGTATTTAGAACTATAATACACACCTTTGGAAAATATTTATTAGTAAAAAATTAAAAATGCATCTTTTTATAACATTACTATGATAAAAATTATAACGCAAATGAAGAAATAAATTGGAATCATGAAAAACAATATGGTATTCAGGGTAGACAAACTATAAACTGTCAACTACTACAGCAATCGTCATTTATTTAGTCAAATACAACGGTTTTGTAAAAAATAATAAATAATTCAGAAAATGTTATATAGGTAGTTAAAAATAGATAAAAGTTCTCTATCGATTAAAGTAAAAAAAAAATATCGGTTGCCATTAAAAAAAATATGACAATCGCCTGTTAGTAGCACACAGTTGGCCGAAAAAAAATTGAAGTACGTCAAAATGTAGCTAACAACTTGCCATAGACTTTTTATCTAAAACATTTTTTGATAAAACTTGCATTTACGACGTTACAGTAGCGTTTCCATGCTTTTGGCCTACCCTGTATAAACAAAATTTTGTAATGCAATTTATATTTTAAAATTATAATTTATGCACTATAATTTTTCTTAGTTAGCAACAACTTTTATTAATGCTTGATTAAAAATATTCCAAGCGATAAAAAAAAATCTTCTACATTTATGTCGCCTTAAGTTTCCTCTGAATTAAAATAATTTATAACAGAGCTCAACTTTTAATAAGATTTTTAAAATGTTGCGTGATATATAGGTATATTTTAAGAAGGAAATTGCAGCAATAAATTACTTTTTTTTTAACCGGCCAACTATCTAGGTTAGGTGCCATTACAAAGCGTAAATTTTGTTGTAGGTATATAACTTGACTAAACCTTCCTAACATTATTTTGTTGATTTGCGCTGTCAAACAAGCGTCATTATACCACCAAGCGAGTTTTCCCCCCCTAGTTTGTTATGTTATTGTTTAATTATGGATGGTGACGATAGTGATTTTGGTGTCAGTGCCGGACGCAGAAAAAATATTGTACGTAACATACCCGTAAAGTGTCTTTACTGGACTCGTATGCTTTCAGGACTCGCCTACGGCTCGCCCAAGAACTGCACACCCGTCCAGTAATCTACTTTGCGGTCTTGTTACGTAAATAACTATTAATCAATTTTCATTTAAGCAAAAACGCAGTGTTTCAAATGTTTTTGTGCTCGCAGTTGTGTTTGTAGACATTTGTAAAGTCATACATCTCGGTGTCTGAGATAGCCAGCTATGAAACTATAAAACAATCCATTTGTTAGAAACTGACACACCGGTAATGTTCCGAATAGCGGCGTAGTTACTTACAATTCTGAAGCGTTGATAAATACTTTATAATGTATAAACGAGTTTGTGCGTCGCTCGGTAATGTTCGTCCGTTTGTTCATTCCAGAACCGCTACTATAATAATGATAAATTACATCTGAGGCGAAACAAAAACATTCACAAGTATTAATTAATAATGAACGAAAACCGAGTGTGGGGTACCTACAAGAGTTTGCTTAAAGTACATACCTGCCCACAGCCCCACACAGTTGGAATGGTTTTGTTTTTTTTGTGTACTAAATAACTTGCAAAATTAAATATATTATTTTGTAAAGAAATAAGTATTCACAAAAATGCGATATACAGGGTAGTTTTTGGGGAAAAAAGCACTGTAAAATTCATTTGTTTCAATATTGTTCAACTTCATGGCATTCTATAGCTTCAAAGTTTTTTTTTTATGAATTCTATTTGTTTTGAGCCTAAATATCAAAATGTATACCTACATTAAGAGGAAAAAAAAAAGCGCTTCTTCATTTATCTAAGAATTTAAATAATGTTGAATTAAAATGAATGTTTTACAGTGTGTAAAGTAAATCTACAACCTACAACCTTTTTCCTCAAAATAATTTTGTACCATCACGTATTACCGAGTTATAAACGATTTGAAAAAAAAATGCTCATTTTGATTTTTGTTTATTATCTAGCGTGCCATGGAACTTTTTTAAAACGTTTGACCATCACTGAATAGGTCTTAGAACGGGAAAAAATCTAATTTCAAATTCTTTGTAGCTCTTACCGTTTACGAGATCCCAATAGTGGCCCTTCCATGTGGACCACCCTGTATATCGAAACACCCAATATATATTTTCTTTCATCTGCTTTAAAAACAAAACTATATACAAATTTATTAAAAGTTATTTGGTTGCCACATTTTTTCTTATATCTATAATAAAATTTTAGTAATCCAATGTCAGTCCTTTACAGTTTACACAATGGTTTATACACATTCATATGCCAAACTCAGAGGTCCATGTCCTGGGCCCCCCCACATTTGAAATGTAACTTTTTTTTAAATGTAGAAGGTTGTGCTAGCCTTGTGCTGGCGTGCTTTGTTAAAATTTTTGATTGTGCTGGTTTCGTTAGGCTACAAATTCAATTTTAATTTGGGGGGGCTGTGGACATGATAGCCCCCCCACCACGTAATTTAAACATTTTTTTTAAAAAGATATGTTGTGCTAGCCTTGTGCTGGCGTGCTTTGTTAAAATTTTTGATTGTGCTGGTTCCGTTAGGCTACAAATTCGATTTTAATTTGGGGGGGCTGTGAACATGATAGCCCCCCCACCACGTAATTTAAATATTTTTTTTAGGCAGATATGTTGTGCTAGCCTTGTGCTGGCGTGCTTTGTTAAAGTTTTTGATTGTGCTGGTTCCATTACACGACAATTTTGATTTTAAATTGGAGGGGCTGTAGACATGATAGCCCCCCCACCAAGTAATTTAAACATTTTTTTTAGACAGATGTATTGTGCTAGCCTTGTGCTGGCGTGTGCTGTTAAAATTTTTGATTGTGCTGTTTCGTTACGCTACGATTTTGGTTTAAAATCTGAGGGGCTCTAGACATGATTAGATTTGCTTTTTTATACATTGAACCATTATTGTTATTTGTTATCTTTGAAAAGGATGACTTCTAAAAAATTTATTGAATAATCTGTTTCTGTCTCACAGGTAAATTAAATTTTTGGATGGTAACTGTTGAATAAGTTTAAAATGTTATTGACTTTGGATTTTGGAACGCCTAAAATTAAATCGTCTACATATTTCTTTAAAAAAGGGATGTTATCAGATATTTTTGGCATTATTGTTTTTAATAAATCATCTAATATTATTTCTGCAATAATAGGGGGGGCATTTGTAAGAAATATTTTAAAGTGCTGTGTTGTAACAATGTTTTTCCTATAATTTTCGTCTATGTAAAACAATTTTATGTATTCTAAATGTGTCTATGGCATCTAAAAAAAATTATAACAGTTTCAATTAAAATTATTAATGAAATTAATCAAAATAAAGCTACATATCCCACTCATCTATTAAATAATACTGTAAAGTACAAGCACGTGTTTTTTTAAATCTTATTATAAGGACTTTTTGCTGATTTTTAATTTTAACTATACTTGTAAGTATTAAAGAATGTTTTTTGACTATGTTACAATGTACACTATACAGGATGATTGATTGAGACCGGTACTTAAAAATATATGAACAATGAAAAAGGGTATGGATCTGAAATTTTGGTAATGTCCATAATGGCTTCTGGTCTGTTATTTGAAAATATTTTCAAGATGGCGACACTTCCGAAAATACCGGAAGTTGAC